>NW_019104745.1:95552-106476 GCF_001995035.1 Momordica charantia
ATAATGCTCACTGCTCTTTGCCTTATGCCTTGCTTATTTTACTGGGAACTTCAATCCTGTACTAAGGAAACAAAATTATTAAAACGTTCAGGATAAAAAAAAAACTGGAAAGTAAACAAGCATGAAACTAATGTTCAAACTTCCCTCCTATTGATTTTACTTTAAAGAACATTTGAGGCTTTTAACTTTTACTCATTTCCTCAAGCTCATTCGACCTCTCTTCTGCTACTGTTATGTCGTAGTTCCGCTTCTTCAAAGTACAATATGCTTGAAGGTCTAGCTCAAGGGGGAGGTGATTTACTTGTATGTATTGGTTTTTGAAAATTAGACTGTGGGGTGAAACTTAAACTTAGAATCCTTCGTCTGACTCTATCTCATCTTCTCCTATTTCTTCCTCTACTCGATCTTTGAAATGCTGGGTTAACTTTCCCTTCTTTATGTCTTCATTTGTCTCCAAAGAATATCGATGGAAAGGAAAAAGTCGTCTAATATTGATAGGTGACGGGTTTAGGTCCATTGTAACCTCATGCGCAATTACCTCTATCGGTTTCTCGGGTTCAACTTCCTTATTCTTCCAATATCTTGTTTATCACTTCAAGGGTTGGTGGATCATCTTGTCCACTAGGAGCTCAGGTTCGCCATATTCAAGCTTGCTTGATACATTGATTGTCTCAGCTTACTCTTCAATATTGTTAGGCAATGCTTATGGTGGACTATTCCTCAACTCAACGACCATCTGCTCCACCTGGATCTGCAGCTTGCGTAATGCTTCATCATTTCTCACGATAAAGTTTATCATAGTCTCTTCAAGGCTATAAATTTCCAACGATTGTATTTGTTCTAGCATCCATGGTTGATTGTACTTTTACTGAGGTTGTGTCAGGAATTCTAATGGGTATACATACTCATGTGGATGGCTACTTTCAAGTTGATGCTCTTCCCACAAGAAATTTGTATGATCCCTGCAATCTTGATTGTATGGAATTGAATGAGCGTTGAAATCTTGTTGGTTCCTTTGCTGACCTAGATAATAAAAAGATGAAGGATTAGATAGACAATATTCCATTGAATGACAAATATCACCACAAGATAAACAACATAATTGATTAACACGAGCTTTGGGCATGTTACTTCCCATTGGAAGATTGTATATAAATTGATACTCCATTCCAAACACTCATGCTTGTTGTTGGATCAGTACATGTAAACTCCTATTTATTTTTTCATTTCTTCTCTTTTTCAGTTCTTCTTTTGTTTTCTTGATCTCTATATTCTCGCCTTAACCTCCTTAAGGACTCCTGCAAAAAAGCCTTTGTGCTAAAAAAAAAAAATTACCCTTTAAGGTTAGATATAACAATTAATCTCAAGGAACAGAGGCATGCAACAATCACAATATGAAACACTTCACTTAAAAAGAAATTCATTTTGAAAACTTAAGTCCCCGGCAAGGGCGCGAAAAACTTGTTGGGTGCCCTATCCTAGTAAAACTATTGATACAACCTACTTTGTGTATGCTACAGATGATTTGATCAAAATCGTTCATAGGAAGACATATGAATGGGGGTATCATATACAATGAGTTCGTATAAGATTGTGCCGTGAAATATTTAATATTTCTTTGTCAATTCGTTTACATGTAAGATAAGTATTTCACAGATTGATCATATGTGACTCAATTTTAATTTTGATTGATTTATGAACTCCTTCCTATGAGGACATGTCCTTTGATTTACATGGATGAGAGTGGCTTTTGTGGCCGACTTAAAAAGATAACTATTTTGGAAATGTGACCAAAAAGGGAGTTGGGAACATAGTCTCGCAAGATGGAATTCACTCTTCCCACTAAAGGTAAGTATATGAGTAGTGTTGGGACTTTCTCTACCTTTAAAAAGATTAGAGACTCGTGCAAGCGCACACGGTCACAACTAATACTTGGAAGTAATCCAAGGTCGAATCATTAGGGACTTGTTGCTTTCAAAATAGTTTTTAAGAAGGTAATGGTTAAAATATGCAATTGTGGTTTATGGAGAAAATAGTGATGAAATGTTGTTCTTTGGGGTTTTAACTATCAAGCAATTTAATAAAACTCAACCTCTTTGCTTCCTACCTTAGTTTCGATGTAAAATTTTGAAGATACACACTCTTGGGAAAAATGCACCAGGAGCAATTTTAGCCTTTCTTGGGAATTTGAGTTATACGCTTTCACGACCAGTTTTGGTTGCTGCAAAGGCTAGGGTAACCTACAATCATATGTCTATGTGTGATTATAATCCTAGAGAATATTTATCAACTCATTTGCATTATTTGTCATGCATTATTTGTCAGAGGGCCTATGTATAGCACCGTGTTTTATGTGCTTATGTCTAAGTCACATCCCATATTGGTTTCCTGTTATTTTACCTAACCCACCCTTCTCAATGTTGGGCTTTAGTGTATCAATCAAAATCCCACTGGCTAAATGGAAAAAATACGTAAAGAGAAGTTTTTAGAAACCAACCCAAAAAAGAGTCAGTCGCAATCTGGACAAAGTCCCGAGTTTGTTGAAATTCAAATCATTTTGACTAAGACATTCAACAAAGAGGTTGATAACTATTTTAGTGCATAATTAAAAGGAAGAAAATGTACGAAAATATAAAGAAAGTAATTTTCATTGAATTAAAACGAATAAATAAGTCGTACAATGAGTTCTAGCTTGACCGTCTTCTCTTTCGAGCATGAGGGGAGTGTAATCTTGCTAAAGGACTTAAGAAGAACATAATAAATGAATAACAAAAGGTAGAACTTCAATTAAAAACAATATGATAAGCAAAAGTATGAAAATACAAGGAAATAACAACAAAAATATAAATCTAAAGCATATGAATGAGTTCTACAACAAAGAGAGAATGAAATGAAGTTGAAAACGAGCTTGGAAGAGATGATTTTCTGTTGGGAAAGAGGCTCCCTTTTATAGGCCTTTGAGTTGGTTGAACTCTCCATCATTTTAGGTGGACATGGGTTGAGATTCACCTAACAACCCCTTCTTGACTCGGACTCACGGTTTTAGGTTGATTCAAACACGTTGGAAATGACCCCCTTGCATATGAGAATTTCAGCTTAATTTAGATTGAAACTATATATTTCTAAATATATAGTTTCGAACTACTCTGCTCTACTCTTTCAAATCAAGACTAATGTTAATCCTGTACCTACATTAATTCATACCCGTTAAGATTTAATTAGGAATTGATTATCCATTTTTTTTCCTGGTCAGATCAATAAGGTCATGAAAAACATTTCTATTTATTTATCTCTTTTTTTACTACATATAATGGATTTGCCTGGACCGATACATGATTTTCTTGTAGTCTTGTTGGGATCAGGTCTTATATTAGGAAGTATGGGAGWACTATTACTTAACAACTCCATTTATTCTGCTTTTTCGTTGGGACTGGTTCTTGTTTCTATATCTTTATTCTATATTCTAGCAAATGCCCAGTTTGTAGCTGCTGCGCAACTACTTATTTACGTGGGAGCTATAAATGTTTTAATCATATTTGCTGTGATGTTCATGAAGGGTTCAGAATATTCCAAAGATTTTAATCTTTGGACCGTTGGGAGTGGATTTACTTTTCTGGTTTGTACAAGTATTTTTGTTTCACTAATGACTACTATTGTAGATACGTCATGGTATGDGATTATTTGGACTACAAGATCAAACCARATTCTAGAGYAAGATTTAATAAGTAATAGTCAACAAATTGGAATTTATTTATCAACATATTTTTTTCTTCCATTTGAACTCATTTYGATCATTCTTTTAGCTGCTTTGATCGGCGCAATTGCCGTAGCTCGCCAGTAATAAATCTTTATAAATAGCATAAATTAAACTTTGTTCTATGTTATCACACACATTCCCTTTCATTTATATTTGAAGATTGTTTCTTTCTAAAATAAAAATTCTTTTATTCGATCGATTACGAATATATTCCCTTGTTCTGTACTTTTTTTTTTTGTCAATTGAATTGAATCTATTAAATTTGTGTTCATATTGAAATTAATCGGAATTGATAAGGAGTTGGTCAATCATGCTCGAACATGTACTTGTTATAAGTGCCTATTTATTTTCTATCGGTATCTATGGATTGATCACGAGCCGAAATATGGTTAGAGCCCTTATGTGTCTTGAGCTTATACTGAATGCAGTTAATATGAATTTCGTAACATTTTCGGATTTTTTTGATAGTCGCCAATTAAAAGGGAATATTTTCTCAATTTTTGTTATAGCTATTGCAGCCGCTGAAACAGCTATTGGCCCAGCTATTGTTTCGTCAATTTATCGTAACAGAAAATCAACTCGTATCAATCAATCGAATTTGTTGAATAAGTAGTATTTATTTATCAGATAAATTATCATATTCATCAAGTCAAATTATCTGTATGATACGYAATCCATGATCATGTTTGCGAAACCGTAAAAAATCAAAATATCTTGGCCCTATCGCATGAGTTAATATGAAAGTAGATTGATTATAAAAATTCTGATAAATTATTGACTCATCTGGTATCGAAATATATAATTTATTTACAAATTTACTAGATCATGTCTTAAAAAACATTTTTAGATCCAATGTCACATTCAGTAAAGATTTATGATACATGTATAGGGTGTACTCAATGTGTTCGAGCTTGCCCCACAGATGTATTAGAAATGATACCTTGGGGCGGATGTAAAGCTAAGCAAATAGYTTCGGCTCCAAGAACAGAAGACTGTGTTGGTTGTAAGAGATGTGAATCCGCCTATCCGACAGATTTCTTGAGTGTTCGCGTTTATTTATGGCATGAAACAACTCGAAGCATGGGTCTAGCTTATTGATACGTTCTATAAAAGCCCCCTTGAATACATTTGATTTCTTTTTTACCGACAAAAACTCGTGCTCGAAAATAAATATACATATATATTTTTTTTATTTCATTTTCGAACATGGGTTTTTTTAGTCCAAGTGTATCTTGTTTTTACTACGAATTATTTTCCTTGGTTAACGATAGTTGTAGTTTTTCCAATATTTGCGGGTTTATTACTTTTCTTTTTCCCTCATAGAGGAAATAAAGTAATGAGATGGTATACTATATGTATCTGTGTACTCGAGCTCCTTCTAACAACCTATGCATTTTGTTATCATTTCGAATTAGACGATCCATTAAGCCAAATGACGGAGGATTATAAATGGATCTTTTTTTTTTTATTTTTACTAGAGATTGGTAATCGATGGACTTTCCATAGGACCCATTTTACTAACGAGGTTTATCAGCACTTTAGCTACTTTAGCGGCTTGGCCAGTTACTCGAGATTCCCGATTATTCCATTTTCTAATGTTAGCAATGTATAGCGGTCAAATATGATTATTTTCTGCTCGAGACCTCTTATTATTTTTATCATGTGGGAGTTAGAATTAATTCTCATTTATCTACTTCTATCGATGTGGGGAGGAAAGAAACGGTTGTATTCAGCTACAAAGTTTATTTTGTACACTGCAGGAGGTTYCATTTTTTTGTTAATGGGAGTTCTGGGTATCGGTTTATATGGTTCTAATGAACCAACTTTAAATTTTGAAACCTTAGCTAATCAATCGTATCCTGTTGCACTCGAAATAATATTCTATATCAGGTTTCTTATTGCTTTTGCTGTCAAATCACCGATTATACCCTTACATACATGGTTACCAGATACCCACGGAGAGGCACATTACAGTACTTGTATGCTTCTAGCCGGAATCTTGTTAAAAATGGGAGCATATGGATTGGTTCGKATCAATATGGAATTATTACCCTACGCCCATTCTATCTTTTCACCCTGGTTGATCATAGTAGGAATAATTCAAATAATCTATGCAGCTTCAACATCTGCGGGTCAATGCAATTTTAAAAAAAAGAATAGCTTATTCCTCCGTCTCTCATATGGGTTTCATAATTATAGGAATTGGTTCTATAAGCGAGACGGGACTCAATGGAGCTATTTTACAAATAATCTCTCATTGATTTATTGGCGCTACGCTTTTTTTCTTGGCGGGAACAAGTTATGATAGAATACGTCTTGTTTATCTCGATGAAATGGGCGGAATGGCTATCCCAATTCCAAAAATATTCACGACTTTCACTATCTTATCGATGACTTCCCTTGCATTGCCGGGTATGAGCGGTTTTGTTGCAGAATTAATAGTCTTTTTTGGAATAATTACCAGCCAAAAATATCTTTTAATGACAAAAATACTAATTACTTTGGTAATGACAATTGGAATGATATTAACTCCCATTTATTTATTATCTCTGTTACGCCATATGTTCTATGGATACAAGCTTTTTAATGCTCAAAATTCTTATTTTTTTGATTCGGGACCGCGAGAGTTGTTTGTTGTGATCTCTATCCTTATACCTGTCATAGGTATTGGTATTTATCCAGATTTTGTTTTCTCACTATCAGTTGACAAGGTCGAAGCTATTTTATCTAATTATTTTGCTAGATAGTTTTCATAAAAAAAAAAAATGAAACAGCAATACTATAATAATTATTTTTTAAATCGTTCGTTGCACAATAAAAAAAGAAGTCTTTTTTCTTAATCTTAAGTTAAATAAAAAAAATGAATTGTACTTCCTCATACATTTGGCTTTTGTGAGAACAATTTGAATCAAGTAATGTAGTGATTCAAAAGGTTCTAGATGTCTTACACGCAGTTTTCTTATCTATACTCTCCCATGTTTGTGTTAGTCAGGCCTTTTCTTGAATTTTTTCAATTAGATGTTAATGTCAATGAACCATAACTATGTAGCCCTATCCCTAATAGATTGACCCCAAAATAGCATATCCAAATTATAAGAAAACCCATAGAGGCCACAATTGCGGAATTTACACCTTCAAAATTTTTATTTGTTCGCGTATGTAAATAAATTGCGAATATGGTCCAAGTAATAAATACCCAAGTTTCTTTTGGGTCCCAATTCCAATATGATCCCCATGTCTCATTAGCCTATACTGCCCCTGAAAGAATACCTATGCTTAAAAAGATAAACCCTAGACTAATTATACGATAACTCCAATGATCTAATTGTTGAATCAGTTGAGACTTATAATAATTCTTCGGAGAAAAAAAAGAAGTGTTTCTTAAAACATTGTTCCCTTCGTTCATGTATTGGATCTCATCAAAGGAAAATAATGCATTTAATAAATTATTGTTTTTATAATAAAAAATGTCATGCCGCCACTCGGATTCGAACTGAGATGCTCTAGCATTGCTTCCTAAGAGGAGCGTGGCTACCGATTTCACCATAGCAGCTGTCTCAAAATCATAATAACCTATTATTATTCAATCGTAGAGCAATCGTCGAGATTGAAAAGAATAGAATCAATTTTTAATTCAATGTAATATTTTTTATAAAATAGTTAAGGAGATAAAAAAATCTTTATCTTTAAATTATAAAACTTAATTAAAGGTAAAAAAAAATAGGGATTTGAGCGTTTCCAATAAAAATCTCTATTATCAGATTTC
Organism: Momordica charantia; assembly: GCF_001995035.1. The sequence goes on from NW_019104745.1 coordinate 103,076, forward strand.
GTTTATTTAATATTTATATATGTAATGTATTTATTATTATTTTCATTTATTTCAATAATAATTTAAGGTGTCAATTTTCTTAATTTAACAATAGTTTTATTTTATAGGATTTTGCGTAGTTTATTCGCTTTCAAAAAAGGAACTATTGTAACTAGATAGTTCTGGTTTGAATATGTATATATAATAAAAAAAAATGTTATTTGTCATTTACATTTTTAAATGATTTGATTTCTTTGTTTTCTTTTTTATCTCATTTTTTCAATGAAAAACTAAAATAGAACATTTTTTTAGATCACAATTTCAGCCCAGCACTACACTCAATAAATTTATAGAAATATTGCCATAGCTTTGGATTAAAGGGTTTTCGTTGTGTATAGAATTTGTGTTAGGACTTTTCAAACCAATTTAATTATGTATTCGGCGGGATATATTATATAATAGTAATAATGATTTTGAGAAAAGAAATAAGTAGGGGTTCATATAATTTAAAAATAAGGTTTTAACTTAATCAACTAATGTCATCCTTTCAATGCCTCATTAAATTTTTATTTTAATAAAGAGTTTCAGTTTACTATTCGATCTTCTATATTTAGATATTATATATAACTATTATAACTACATTCTATAATATAGAAAATATATAAAAAAAATAAAGAAAAACTTTTTTTTATTGGGCGATCAGGATTCTTATTTTCCCCATCCCGAAAATGATAAAACAAAGATATGAAAAAGAAAGGTCAACCCTTGTATTTATTTTTATTCTTTGAACAAGAAAAAAAGTACCATTTTTTATTTTATAATTGAGTAAACAAAAGAATTCTTATTTTACATATCCTAAAAAAAGGAAAACGAATTTCATATTCATCCGCTCAAAATATTAGGAAATTCCAATAATTGCTTTAATTATTAATTAAAAAAATGTTTATTTTTATTTGAATATATTTATTTTAGTGACAATTTTTTTTAATAAATTCACATTAAATTATTCCATTTTTTATATAATAAAATAAAATTATTATTTTAATAATAAAATTATAAACGAATTTMTACTAGGATGTTTTTTGAGTCAAACCTGTTTATGCAGGAATTTGCACAACGGTTCTGCACGAATCAAGCTCAAACCCGGTCTTCGGTTCCGACCTGAATACTAGAGTGGACCTGCACAAGAGGGTAAGCACTTCGATGCTCAAGTCAGTATAGATCGGACTCCGTATTTAGTTCGAGGTGAGATTCGATCCCTGAGCGTGAAATGAAGCCCTCTATTTATAGGTGACGGATCCGACAGCACACACGACCGGCGGTTACATGTCTTTTCTCATGTCGGACCTGTCGGGTTCCGAACAGGTCGGACCCCAGTCAGGTCAAACCTTGGTGCCCATACTTCATCTTTTATAACGGGCAAATCGGGCCACCTCGGCTGGGCCGAGGTGGACCTAAGCAATCTCTTTATTTAGTTTCTTCAAACACTAATAAGGGTCCTCCACGTGTCTTGGGTATGTTTACCCCCAAACATTGGCCCCCTCTCTGTCAGGTTCGATCTCGACCTGGCAGAGAAGTTCATTCGAATCTATTTTGGGACACGCGGCGACTTTTCATTTGTACAGGGAATATGACCGTTGCGGAAGACGTTTCGACCTGCCAGGTTGTCGGAGCACTCAAGTGTTTCGCCGTTGCGTATCTCGAGAAGATCTCAGCCGCTCGTTGATTACACGTGTACGGCGCAGAGGTTTTTCCGATGAGCTATAAATAGTCCCGAAACTTCAAGTCAAACCTTACGTTTCCTGAATTTCTGGAGTTCGATCTGAAACTAGCTCGAACCCTTACTGTAGGTCAGTCATTTTCATTCTTACTTTCTTTTCAAATATGGTGGTGTTCTTGTCTTCCCCCTCCAGTAGTGATAGCCTGGGTAGCGTAGGTCGGGCGATAAGTAGTTGGCCCCCCAAACCAAGTGACTCTGGGGAGGTCTTAGCTCGTAGGTTAGAGTCAGAGCTGGAAGAAATAGAGAACTTTAGGTTCTCAGATGATGGGGAGGATAGCGATACCTCCACTTCGGGCCAGGGTCTGGAGTACCCTTCTAGGATGCCCGAGCACTATCTTGGACCCCTCCGTAGGGGGTTTAAAATTCCAAACGATATCCTTCTTAGGATCCCAGAGGAAGGGGAAATAGCTGACAATCCTCCGGAGGGATGGGTCACTCTTTATTTAAAGATGTTTGAGTACGGCCTCAGGCTTCCCCTTCATCCTTTCGCCCAGGAGTTCTTAAACCGAACTGGTTTGGCACCGGCACAAGTGGCCCCCAATGAGGGGTGTCATTTTTGCTTTAGCCATCCTCTTTTGGTTGCGAGCTTGGGATGAGGACGAGGCCGAACTACTAAGTGTCGAACAACTCCTGTGATGCTTCGAAGCCAAAAGGATAGCTAAGAAGCCTGGTCGGTACTACATGTGCGCAAGGAAAGGCGCATGTGGCATAGTCAAGGGGCTGACCTCCATCAAGGGACGGGTAGGAAAGTTGTTCTTTGCCTCGGGAGAGTGGCTGGCAAAGGACGAGTCTGGTCGTGCCTTTTTTGATGTTCCCACTAGGTTTGAGAACTTAGGTATGGAGTCTATCCTATTTTCTTTCCTTTTAATTTCTTGATTTTCACTTCTAACTCAAACTTTGGTTTGTTTTGTGCAGTATCGATTAAGCCGATTCCGGAGCTCGCTCAAGCCTCTTTTGACACTCTCAAGTACTACAAGGACAACTTCCCCAAAGGCAGGAAGATTGGAACCTTGGTCACCGACAAGCTTCTCTTGGAGTCAGGGCTTCTTGACTACAACCCTCTAGTTCGACCAATCGAAGCTTCAAGGCCGAACTCTGAACTCGGTAAGTCGTGCTCGACCTAGGTTTCAATTTTATCTTTCCTTTGATCTCTAACTTTATGCCTGTTTATTTTGCAGCAATGGTGTGCGGATTCACTGGAAGTGTGAAGCGCAAGTCCAAGGGCCATGCTCACGCCCTTAAGACCGTGGTGAGCACTGAACCAGTGACGCCTACGGTGCCGCGGACGGAGGCTCAGGGTAACTCTGGGCCATCCTATTGTAGTCCCCACCCCCGTGATCGAACTAGACTTGTCTGAGGGTCGATTTGAAAAGAAGCGTCCAAGGGAGGAGTCCGAGGCGCCTGATGTATCTCCCCTGAACGAGGTGAGGGGAGAGTCTCCTTTGAGGAGAAAAAGAAAGAAGAAGAAGACCTCCTCCTCCTCGGAGGCTGGGGCTCGTGGGACTCTGCCTACGAGCCATGCTGATCTGGTGGATGACCCCGCAGCTCGGATGGGGGGAACATCCGACGTGAGAATGCGGTTCAGGATGGAGCCGACAAGCTCAGGGGTGAAGGACCAGGTGTCCCGCATCTCTGCCACGTG
>NW_019104745.1:107183-117183 GCF_001995035.1 Momordica charantia
AGCCGAGCTCAAAGACCTGAAGGAGCGCCTTACCAGTGGACCTCTGCTGGAGGAGTCGTTCCGGCAACACCCAGACTTCGATGGGTTTGCCAAGGACTTCAGCGACGTCAGCTTCAAGTTCCTGATGAAGGGCATTGCTGCCGACATGCCTCACCTTCAGATCGATCTCAGCGATCTCAAGAAGAAATACTCTGAGAAGTGGGCTTCTGGGCCTAACGAGACTCCTGGCCCCCAATCACTGGTGGACAAGTACGTTAGGGAGTTGGATTCTGACTTCTCCGACGTGAAGGATGAGGATGCTCCTAGCCAAGAGCCAACCGAGGTCGGCACAACTCAAGAGGAGGCTCCTTCACAGCAGGGTGGATCCTAGGAGGTCAACCTTCTGGGCTCCCAGGGCGAGCTGTCCTCCCACCTCGGAAGTAACTGAGGCTCTCTTTCCTTCTCTCTTTCTATTTCTTTTGTAAGTCCTTGGGCAGAGCTGCAAGGTATATAAGCCTTGGCTCTGTCCTTTTAATCAATGAAACTTCCATTTCTCCAATTTTTGTTTGTTCTTTTACTGCTTTTCCCTTTAAGAATCTTTTTAAACTTGCTTTTGTAAGTCGGAACTTATGAATGAACAAACTCATCTCGCACCTCTAACTAATAAGTTTAAAGGATTGTGAGATAACTCTTTTCACATCGCACCTCTTTCCTAAGGTTTGAATTTGAGAGTTTCTTTTCTTAATCTTTTGATATTTCTCCTCGAACTCGGAAGTCCGAAAGATAATCTTATGCAATTTGAACTTTCTACATCGCACCTTTAACTTGTACGTTCAAAGGGTTGAATTTTAAGTCCATAGTTATTATTCACATCGCACCTCGAACCCGTAGGTTTAGAGGATTGAATTTTTTGAACCTTCAACATCGCACTTTTAACTTAAGCGTTCAAATGATTGAATTTTGGTTCGCAATTGATTTTGACATCGCACCTCGAACCCGTGGGTTTTGAGGATCGAATTTGATCAATTTTTTGCCCTTACTTTGCCGACCTTACTTTGCCGATTTTAAGTCTTATGGGAGTCCGTGGCCCCCATTTAATTTCTAATCGAACTCGGAGTTATGAAATTAAATCACTCCATTTATTAAAAGTTCCRCCYCTTGAAAATTTTKACAAGCCCATTTTGRGWCTATTTTGACATTTCAAGGGYAATATCGYTTCAAGTGCTCYGCGTTCCATKGATGCGYMAGMACTTTTCCCTCCAGATCGGCCAGCATATAAGTTCCAGGTCGGACTATGCCTTTGACTTCGAACGGTCCCTCCCAACTTGGGTCGAGGGTGCCAACATGACTCTGAATTTTTCTCAAGACCAAATGTCCAACTTGGAAGCTTCGAGGTCGAACTCGGGTATTGTAATGTCTGGCCAGTCTGTTCTGGTACTCTGCCAAGCGCAGCTGGGCCATTTCCCTTTTCCCTTCCAATAAGTCCATGTTAAGGAGCAGCTCATCCTAGTTCCTTGTAGGCTCGTACTGTTCTACCCTATCTGTTGGTATGCCGATCTCGACTGGCACAACAGCTTCGAGGTCGAACCGCTCACCTCCTGGTGCGAGTAAGAGGATTCCTGCCCACCCCCTCTCGTTAGAAGATCCATCAACGTAGATCATCCACGGGAGGTCGGACTTGGTCAACTGAGGTGGTGGAGTGAGCTCTGCGATAAAATCGGCCATTGCTTGCCCTTTTATCGCAGTTCTGGGCTCGAACTGGATGTCGTACTCACTCAATTCCAATGCCCACTTCATCAGGCGCCCTGATGTTTCAGGCTTAAGGAAGATATTCTTGAGGGGCAAGTTTGTAAGTACTACGACCGTGTGCGCTTGGTAGTACGACCTAAGTCTTCGGGCCGAGGTGACTAAAGCGAGGGCCAGCTTCTCCATTTGGGGATATCTGGTCTCGGCCTCGGTCATGGCCTTACTGGTGTAATAAACAGGGCTTTGGCGCGCACCCTCCTGCTTTATCAGCGCCGAGCTGACGGCGCTATCCGACACTGCCAGGTACAAATAGAGCTGCTCTCCTGGCAATGGTTTTGCGAGTAGAGGTGCCGAGGAGAGATAGTTTTTTAACTGCTCAAGTGCTTGTTCACACTCCACCGTCCACTCGAACGGTCCTTTCTTCCTAAGAGCCTTGAAGAAAGAAAGGCACTTGTCCGTTGATCTTGACATGAACCTATTCAAGGCTGCAATCCTGCCATTGAGGCACTGAAGCTGCTCTAGAGTCTTGGGCGCCTCCATCTCGAGCACGACCTTTATCTTCTCTGGGTTAGCTTCAATCCCACGGTTATTTAACATAAAACCAAGGAACTTTCCCGAGGAGACTCCAAAGGTGCACTTGGTCGGATTGAGCTTCATTTGGTACTTGCGTAGCACTCCAAAGGCTTTGGTTAGATCGGAAAGATGCAACTTTGATTACTTGCTCTTGACAAGCATGTCGTCCACATACACCTCCATATTCCGACTGATCTGCTTGGCGAACATTTTGTTCACCATCCTTTGGTAGGTCGCACCCGCATTCTTAAGGCCAAAAGGCATCACCTTGTAGCAGTACAGACCTTGGTCTGTAATAAACGTGGTATGATCTTGGTCTGGCAAATGCATTTTAATTTGGTTGTAACCGGAGTAGGCATCCATGAAGGTGAGCAGCTCGTGCCCGGCTGTTGCGTCCACGAGCTGGTCGATCTTCGGAAGGGGGAAGCAATATTTTGGGCACGCCTTATTTAAATTAGTGAAGTCCACGCACATCCTCCACTTCCCGTTGGACTTTTTAACTAATACTACATTAGAGAGCCACTCGGGATACAGAATTTCTCGTATATATTCAGCTTTTAAAAGTTTGTTTACTTCCTCAACAATTACATCACTCCTCTCCTTATTTACAGGTCTTCTCTTTTGCTTTACAGGTCGGAATGATGGGTCTATGTTGAGGCGATGCACCATGATCTTTGGATCAGTGTCAGGCATGTCCTCGTGAGACCATGTGAAGACGTCCCAGTTAGACCTGAGGAAATTGATCAGTTCTTCCCTGTCGGTGGCCCCTAGCTTGGTTCCTATGCTTACTTGTTTTTCAGGACTAAGTAAAGGAACAAGCTCGAGCTCTTCTGTTGGCGGGGAGAACTGCCTTTTGCCTTCCTTGGGCAGGTCTGTCTCGGACCCTTTAAGCTTGCCACGACTGGTCTGCTCTTCCAGGGCGTATACGGTCGACCCTTTGAGCGCGGATGCATAGCATTCTCGTGAAGTCTTTTGCTCACTTTGGACCGTGCCCACTCCATTAGGAGTTGAGTACTTCAGGACCTGATGCAGTGTGGAGGGGACGGCCCGGAATGAATGGATGATGGGTCTCCCGAAGATGACATTGTAGGCCGACTTGCCGTCGATCACCACCAACTCAGCCATCTGCGTTACTTGGGTAGCATCTTGTCCGATAGTGACCGGGAGGTCAATGCACCCTTCTGGGGAGACCGATTCTCCAGAGAATCCAACCAAGGGTGTTGGACTTTTCTTCAATTGTGACCTGGTCCATCCCAGTGCTAGATATGTTGGGAGGGACAAGATGTTGGCAGATGCACCTCCATCAACCAGTACTCTTCGGACCAGGACATGATCGATCAGAGGGGCGATCACCAGTGCATCGTTATGGGGAAGTGGACCCCCTCTAGGTCGGCATCGCCGAAAGTGATGGAGCAAGTAGGTTTTTGCTCCCTGATGATGCATACCTCGCGTCTGGCCTCGCGAGCTAGTTCTTTCCTTTTGTTTCCGGACTGGCCCCCGCTCGGACCTCCGAAAATAGTGTTGATGTCCGCAGGTCGGTCATCCCGGTGAGGCGGCGTTCTTGAACGCTTCCTCTCTTCTTTCTTTTCGATCGAGTTAGACCTCGGTTTGCCCACAAACTTTTTAAAGTAGCCATCTTGAATGAGGTTTTCAATCTGGCGCTTCAACTCCCAGCAACTTGTCGTATTATGGCCGTGATCGTGATGAAAACGGCAGTACTTATCCTTGCTGTGCTTTTCTGGGTCTCCTCGGAGCTTCTCAAGTCGCTTGAGGACCTTTTCCATCCCGCTCTCCTCGATGTTCGTAAGTATCTCGGAGATGGGGATGGTGGTTGGGGTGTACCGTTCATAAGGTCGGCTCCGGCTGGGGCCGCTCTCCGACCTGCGGTACTCTGTTCTGCTACTGGAGGAGGATGGTCCCTTATCTTTGGACTTGACATCAGTCCTCCTCTTCTCCTGGCTCCATTTTTTCTGATCGATCTACTTTCCAGATCGGCTAGTCTTGGTTCTGAGGAGCTCCTGCCCATCAATGACTTTCTTCGCCTTTTGTAATACTTCGGCGAAGGTGGCTGGAGCCTCCTCTCCAAGTTTTATGGTTAAGGTCTCATCGGCCAGACCAGTAAGGAAGTAGCACATGGCCGAATCATCGGAGCAGTGCACGACCTTCAACTGCTCCTCCTGGAACCTTGTGACATATTCTCTCAACGTCTCTCCTTCCTTCTGCCTGATCGTGGCAAGGTGAGTCGCTGTCTTTGGTCATAATGCCGAAAGGAGAACTGACTGATGAACTCCTTCCTCAGCTGGGAGTAGGTCCAGATTGACCTCGCCGGCAGTCTCCGGTACCATAGGCGCGCGCTGCCGGTGAGCGCGATCTAGAAGGCGCGGCATTTGATCGCATCTGTTGCCGCTTGAAAGTCCATGAGGCCCTCGAAGACCTCAACATAGTCTTTAGGGTCCTTAGACCCATCATAGGGCTTCATGGTGGGAGTCTTGAACTTCGGAGGGATTGGAGCCTCTATAATATCCGAGGTGAATGGCGATTCTTCCAAGTTGCCATCGTCAAACGATCTCTCCTTCTTCTCGCACCTGGCTTTGAGTGCCTTGACCTGCTCGTCGAACCTGTGTTTCATCAGGTCGAATTCTTCCCTGGTGATCACAGCTTCTGGTGTTAGAGGCTTGTATTTTGATTGAGCCTTTAGGTTCGAGTTGGAGAATTCTCGGGAGTAGGAAGGAGAGTCTTCCGGCTCCCGAGATGCTCTCTTCTTCTTTCCAGTGAGATGCTTTCTCAGATCGTTATCCTGCAAGCTGTAATCCACTCCTTCATCGTTGGGAATGGGCTCGCGGTTGCCAGGTCGGATAGATGGAGCTCCTTTTTCACCGGGTGCTCCCGGGGCCCTAGAGGGAGACGCAGTTCGGTTAGCACACGTTGCCTCGGCGTACATTTCTTCCATTGTACGCAACCGATGGCGCATATCATCCAACTCGCGCTGGAGAGTAGACAGAGCTTCAGGGTCTGCTGCTGGGTTGGCCCTCCGGGAGGACTTTCTCGACGTCCTTCCTCGGCCTCTGTTGGCTTTTGAGGGTTTCGGGTGAGCAGGTGGCAGCTCTTGGTTCGCATGGCGGGTAGATCTCCCTCTTGCCCTGCTCGGACCTGGTCCTCGACTATTCTTGCATCGAGGTCTCGCTGAGGGTCGTTATCAGCGTTTACACCCCTCTGTTCTGTCGTATTGGCAGAGTTTGCTGGATGCATCATCTTTGCGTATATTTTCTAAATCGGGATGACTTAAGATGTCGTTCCCACAGACGGTGCCAAATGTTTATTCAGGAATTTGCACAACGGTTCTGCACGAATCGAGCTCGAACCCGGTCTTCGGTTCCGACCTGAATACTAGAGTGGACCTGCACAAGAGGGTAAGCACTCCGACGCTCAAGTCAGTATAGATCGGACTCCGTATTTAGTTCGAGGTGAGATTCGATCCCTGAGCGTGAAATGATGCCCTTTATTTATAGGTGATGGATCCGACAGTACACACGACCGGCGGTTACATGTCTTTTCTCATGTCGGACCTGTCGGGTTCCGAACAGGTCGGACCCCAGTCAGGTCAAACCTTGGTGCCCATACTTCATCTTTTATAACGGGCAAACCCGGCCACCTCGGCTGGGCCGAGGTGGACCTAAGCAATCTCTTTTTTTAGTTTCTTCAAACACTAATAAGGGTCCTCCACGTGTCTTGGGTATGTTTACCCCCAAACAAAACCGATTCAGATTATTCCAATGTTTGATTATTTATTTGATTTGTMCCCAAAAAAACTTTGTGAATTACCCGTTGAAAGAGATTTTGCTAGCGAAAAAGCTTTSAACGCTGCCCGACGCCCTTTGTTTTTGCAAATATTTTTACGAATACGTTTTTTTTTGATATAGAAGTGCGCTTTTTTGGAACTGCCATTAAAAAATGATAATAGATTATTCATTGTTATAGTTGGATGTGAAAGACATCAATTGTTCAAAACAAATTGTTCTTTACTATTTATTATCCATTTATTCCTTAAATTATATTATACTCCTAATATAGATATCTAAAATTTAAAATTATTAGATTAGGAACAAAGGAAAAATATATATATATATATATATATATATATATAATGTTATTTAAAAAAAAAGAATCGTTTAATGATTCGTATCCTAATAAACGAACTTAATAAAAAGAAGTCTTATTTTACTGGATCAACTTGTAGGCTGTCTTTTATGATTGATACCAAAATAAAATCGTGTTTTTCGTGTAATTATTCCTTGTTGTATAGGAGGAAATTTTTGTAATGCATACTAAATGATAATAATAAAGAAAATTTTCTGTTTCTATATTGTCATAAAATTTTCCTTAAAATAAATAGTTGTGTTGATTAATAGTTTCAATGGGTCATCTTATTTGATCAATTCTAACATCTTGAGCTGAAATATTTGAAGTATTTATCAAAAAATTAAGAATGATTAAGAATAGGAAATTCTATTTAAGTTGTGGATATTTAAATTTTTTATTAWCTGATCCTTTTGAAAAGAGATAAGAGCTGGTGAATCAAAAAAAAATAAATTAGGAATTAAATATACTTTTTTTATGGAATATATGTATCAATATTCATGGATCATACCTTTCATCTCAYTTCCAATTCCTATCTTAATAGGAGTGGGACTTCTACTTTTTCCGACAGCAACAAAAAACCTTCGACGTATGTGGTCTTTTCCTAGTGTTTTATTGTTAAGTATAGTTATGATTTTTTTAGTTTATCTGTCTATTGATAAAATAAATAGTAATTATATCTATCAATATGTATGGTCTTGGACTATCAATAATGATTTTTCTTTAGAGTTGGGCTACTTGATCGATCCACTTACTTGTATTATGACAATATTAATCACGACTGTTGGAATTATGGTTCTTATTTATAGTGACAATTATATGTCTCATGATCAAGGATATTTGAGATTTTTTGCTTATATGAGTTTGTTCAATACATCAATGTTGGKATTAGTGAYTAGTTCGAATTTGATACAAATTTATATTTTTTGGGAATTGGTTGGAATGTGTTCTTATCTATTAATAGGTTTTTGGTTCACTCGACCTACTCGGGCGAATGCTTGTCAAAAGGCATTTGTAACTAATCGCGTGGGGGATTTTGGTTTATTATTAGGGATTTTAGGTCTTTATTGGACAATGGGGAGTTTTGAATTTCGCTATTTGTTTAAAATATTCAATAACTTGATTTATAATAATGAGGTTAATTTMTTATTTGTTACTTTGTGCGCGGTCCTATTATTAGCAGGTGCAGTTGCTAAATCTGCTCAATTTCCTCTTCATGTGTGGTTACCTGATGCTATGGAGGGCCCTACCCCCATTTCGGCTCTTATACATGCTGCTACGATGGTAGCAGCGGGAATTTTTCTTGTCGCTCGACTTCTTCCGCTTTTTAGAGCAATACCTTACATAATGAATCTAATAGCTTTGATAGGTATAATAACAGTACTATTTGGAGCTACTTTAGCTCTTGCTCAAAAAGATATTAAGAGAAGTTTAGCCTATTCTACAATGTCTCAATTGGGTTATATGRTGTTAGCCTTGGGTATAGGGTCTTATCAGGCTGCTTTATTTCATTTGATTACTCATGCTTATTCAAAAGCGTTGTTGTTKTTAGGATCTGGGTCAATTATTCACTCAATGGAATCTGTTGTTGGATATTCTCCAGATAAAAGTAAGAATATGGTTCTTATGGGTGGTTTAACAAAGCATGTGCCAATTACAAAAAATACTTTTTTATTAGGTACCCTTTCTCTTTGTGGTATTCCCCCCCTTGCCTGCTTTTGGTCCAAAGATGAAATTCTTAATGATAGTTGGTTGTATTCACCGATTTTCGCAATAATAGCTTGTTCTACAGTAGGATTAACAGCGTTTTATATGTTTCGCATCTACTTACTTACTTTTGAGGGACATTTAAACCTTTATTTTAAAAATTACAGCGGAAAAACAAATAACTCCCTCTATTCAATATTATTGTTGGGTAAAGAACGATCTAAAATCATTAAAAAAAACTTTCGTTTCTTATCATTATTAACAATGAATAATAACGAAAGGTCTTCTTTTTTTTGTAAAAAAACAACATATCAAATTGATAGTAATGTAACAAAAATGATGCGCCCCTTTGTTACTATTCCCCATTTTGGTACTAAGAATAGTTTTTCGTATCCCTATGAATCAGATAATACTATGCTATTTCCTATGTTTGTGTTATCCCTATTTACTTTGTTTGTTGGAGTCATAGGAATTCCGTTCACTCAATTCAATCAAGAAGCAATTGATTTGGTTATATTAGACAAATGGCTAACTCCGTCTATAAACTTTTTACATGAAAGTTCAAAAGATGTTGAAAATTGGTATGAATTTTTTAAAAATGCAACTTTTTCAGTGAGTATAGCTTTTTTTTCGGAATCTTTATAGCGTCTTTCTTCTATAAGCCTGCTTATTCATCTTTACAAAATTTGAATTTTCGTAATTCATTTGTTAAAAGTTTTACTAAAATTTTTTTTTTTGAAAAAATTATAAATATAATATATAATTGGTCATATAATCGTGGTTACATAGATGCTTTTTATAGACTATCCTTAATTGGTGGTATAAGAGTATTAGCTGAATTAACTTATTTTTTTGATCGATGGGTAATTGATGGAATTACAAACGCAGTGGGTATTTTAAATTTTTTTGTAGCAGAAAGTATTAAATATGTAGGAGGTGGTCGAATCTCCTCTTATATCTTGTTGTATTTAGCTTATGTATTCATTTTTATATTATTAATTTACTTTGTTTTTTTCTAACATCTTTTTCAAATTTATCATTTTTTATATATCGAAATGGACGATTCCATCGTTTATAGTCGAAAAGAATAGTCACAAGAGGTTTTTTCAAACCAGAAGAGAGATTTTTCTTTTTTATCTATTTCTAATTTMGAATTTTCTTTATTTCCATCCTAAAGGTAAGAAATTTCATAAACACGTCTTTTTTTATTTTGATAGCGTGTCCTTTTAAAGTGGAATTCATCCTTTGTTTTTTCCTTTCCATTCACTCRGATCTCTTCCGTTTCATCGATTTTGTTCGGATCCTCCTTTTCTTCCGAAAAAAGGGAAGGAGAAGTATCTTCTTCGGTGGATCCCTCTTGTTCCTGTTTAGTCCCCTTCGTTTCGGAAGTGGTTTCTATTTCTACATCTGTTTCTTCCTCGCTTTCCCCCCTTTCCTCCGTTTCTGAGGTTTCTTTCAGTTTCTTAGTAACAATGGGTGATGGTATTCTGCCGAAATAGTTGACACAGGTAATAAATAAGAGAATACTAAAGATTCGAGCCATAGAATTTCTCAATTCTGACACAAGGTACTTATTAGATCTAATAGAATTATTTTGCTGTATCCAGACTAATATCAATCCAACCCATTTCATGAATAAAATGTGACCAATTAACCAACCAAAAAAACTACTTGTTAAAAATAACATCTTGTTGTTGCATCGAAACATAGAAATGTTGACTAATCTGACTAACATTGAACTTGGTAAAATGAAATGGTTGAATTGAAAAATGAGATTATTTAGGAATACACATTGAATGCTAAGATTACGCATTGAGTTTCTGGTAGTAGATCCATAATCAAAAAAGTGTTTGTGATT
>NW_019104745.1:147734-160168 GCF_001995035.1 Momordica charantia
AGAATTCATAGATAGGTAATTATAAAATAAAAATAAGAAAATGGTAAAATTTTTATACAAATATGTTAAAAAAAATTTGCATCAAATATGTAGATTTTAAAAAAATTGAAAAACAACTGAATATATAAGTTGGTAGGACCTTTAAAGTCTAATTGTTGTATGCAATTTCAAAACTTGTTTTTGTTTTTAATTTATACATTGTCGTTGCATATAGGTAATTTTTTTTATAAATTATTGTACTGATATCTTTTTTTCTCTCTCTTAAAATCATCATTTTCATATTCAATTGTTCTTATTTTAATTTCAATTTGACACAATTTAAACAAGTCGAAAATTTGGAGAGTCATCATCTAAGGTAAATTTTTATTAACTTTACATCTTATATACAACGAATTTGACTATTTGATGTTATTTTAAATATAATATTTAGTAAAAGTTTGGACTAAAATATAAAATTGTCACGTTTCAACTGCTTTAATACATATAATTATTATCAATTGTATTTTATGTGTTTAACTTTTTATTTATTTTTTATTAATATTCTTGTAGATTTAATTTGGAATCTAAATAGAGATACTATAAGAGAAAATCGATAAAGTCGTCATCTTGAAAAATAATAATAGATAAGTAAATTTAGAAAAATTACCGATAAATTCTGGCTTAAAAACTAGAATTGGCGATTACAATTGTAATATTGAAGATCATGTTTGTAGAGCATATTTACAAAAAGGATCTTGACAACCCTAAAAATTACTTTTATGAATTCTTACAATTACTTATTTGTAAATTAGTATGAAGCCCCCTCAACAAAATTTATGGATCTGTCACTGCTTTGGGCCGATCACATTTTGCATAAACAATAATACTCAAATCTCACAAAATTAATTATTACTTAATTGTTATTAATTGTTTCCGTGTGAAAATAAAATACCTAAGTTATTTTGAACAATTAACAACAATATTTCAAAATCAAAGTATTCATAGAAACAAAAAAAAAATTGTGTCAAATATTGATAAACTACTAATTTATCACCATAATAATCAATCTTTGTAAAGCACAACATAGATGAAAAACTAAACAGTCCTTTATATTTATTTATAAAATGTAACAGACCACAAATGCACAAACACAATATTATTATTTAATAATTATAATAATATTACTCAATTTATTTATGGCCCACAGCGACATTCACTTAGCATGTGCAACCATCAAGGGCACTCATAATGGATGGAGTGCCACAATAATTGAAGGCACCAATCAGTGTCGCAAAACCACTATTTATTATTAATTTTTAATTACAAAAATTGTTAATCACAAATGTATAAACTAGAAAAGTATTGAGTTTGATCAAATCACTAAAGTCTAACAACTTTAAGTAATTATAAATTTTAAATTCATGTAAAATTGTTCAACATTTTATCAATCCAAATAATTCTAATACCATGCTTTTTAAATAGTTTATTAAAAGAACAACATGTCTAAAAGTAATTAAAAAAGATCCAGCAATCATCCATGCAAAACCTGGCTCTGATACTAGTTGTTGGAAAATTTAAACAAATCCTAATTCATAATTATTCTAGAATAAAAGCCATAAAAGTACAGAACAATCAAGACCAAGGATCTAAGCATGGAAGAAAACCAAAATCTATAAGGAGATTAGAATTACCTGAAACCATTAAGTAGATTAACCATGAACCGCAAAAAGTTGTGGTTTGTAGTCTTCCTCAACTATGCAACCTGAACCAAATATGAGAATACTCTCTGTTTGATAGGGAACATAAGGCACAAAAAAAGTATAGTGTATTGGGGACCACAACCATATATTTATAGGTTAATCCTAGAGCTTCCCATAATCCCCTAAGATTAATGAGTTGGTTTCTACTCAGCAAGCCACACCACTAAATGGGAAGTCATGGGCCCATAATCAACATCACTTATATGCCCATTAAGGACTTGTTCGGTAACAGTCTCGTTTCCTATTTCTCGTTTCTTGTTTCATGTTTACTGCTTGTTTCTATTTTTTTTAAAAATTAGAAACAGAAATATGTTTGGTAATCATTTCTGTTTCTTGTTTCTTGAAAATAAGAAATAGAAACAAAAATATGTTTGATAACTATTTCCTGTTTCTATTATTGTTTTTTTCTTACAACAACTTGTAGGGGTGGAATTCGAGCCTACTACAATCTATTGACCGAGAATTTATACCTTACTCAGGTTAGCTAATTTTTATTTTTAGTGAAATAAAATTTAGTAAATATAATATAAAAAGATATAACATAGACTCGATGAATAATATTTATGAAAGAAAATATAATTTAGAATAAATTTAGTTGATATAAACGTATCCATTATTAGCTTGAATAAAGAACAAAGTTTCAAAATATTTTTAATTTAAAAAATAGAAATTTTTTTGTTTATATAAAATATAATAGCTTTTAATAAAGAATAAATTATCAAAATATTTTAAGTTAAAAAATATAAAACAAAAATAAAAAAAAATTATAATTTATTAAAAAATATAATTTACATTGTAAACTGATATAAAAGTATAAATTATTAGTTTAAATAAAGAATAAAATTTTAAAATATTTCTAATTTGAAAAATAGGAATTTTTTTGTTTAAGAAAATACAATAGTTTTAAATTAAAATAAAATTTGAAAACAATGTAGATTAAGAAAATATAAAATATAAAAAAAAAAATAGCATTTTGCTTACAATGAGGTTTGAATCCTGGCCCCCTTATTCAATTCAAGTCATATGCAAAACCATGCCATTAATAGCTTTATATAAATTTGTGACAAGTATAGTATTTAACCTCAAACAGCGGCTGGACATAAAATAAAGAAACAGAAGCGGCAAAAATGAAACTACTTTTCATAGTTTCCAAAAATTGGTCCCTTTTTTGGAAACTGATAAGACTTGATTCAAGGCTAAAAAGTGTAGGTTTGCGTGCTCAGTTGACGATTATTTGGGATGAAAAAAATGTATGTTCATGCATATAATTTAGGGAATGTGCATAATTTGTAATTAGGGACTTTGAAATTTAGTTATAGGTAAATGAAGACTAATTTGAGTAAATATGCTTATTTTGTAAGGAAAAGTAAAAATTTATGATCAAAATGCGTCAGGCACATTGCAGGACCAGAATTTCTAGCTTACTAGAGGAATGAGCCAACCAAGTTACTTTGAAGTTCCAGCTTCACAATGCTTCAGCCACATTCGATGCCTAGATTGTCAAAACGGGAATAACAACTTTTGACCAAGTAATTGGTACAAGATTTGTTATTAGTTCCTAAAATCTCTACAACCTCATTTGGTTCCAACCTCCCATGCATTTCTCAACATCTTGTTACCTCAATGGCTTATAAAATGAGCTCCCAAGCATCACTTGAAGACATCTCATTTTCCATGCTTTTGTTTTCCTTTCTACTTTGTTATCAATTTTAGTTTTGTAGTTTTTATTTAAGTTTTGTTTTCAATTATATTTCAGTAATTATTCTTTGTTTATTTTATTTCAATTCTATTTGTTCTAATTGTGTTCTTATTTCCCGATTCAATGAAAATGCATTCTTTTGTTATATTCTTTTGCTATTGCATTTATTTTAATTCCATGAGTAGCTAAATTAATTCTTCAACCCTCCTACGAGTTTAGTTCATCTATTTAAATTACATCTATCAGTGAGCACGACGTATTACGCTCTCTTTTGCTTATCTTGATTGATCTAATTCATCCAGTTGATTTCTTGTTGGCCACTTGTTTAAATCACATTAGTTTGAATTTAATTCTGAAAAGGTTAGAGTCAAACGGATCTCATCAAGGTAAAACGGGAAGTTACTTAGAAATGAGAACTAAACCAAGATCCTAGACATAGGCTCTCTTACCTGTTAAACGTAAGGTGGAACTTGATTTATTTAGGATTCTAGAGTTGCATAGACATATGTAAACACTAGCCTATAATAGGGAGGTTATAGGCTAGTGTTTAAAAGAAAACTAGTCCCTATGAAGACGAACTTGAAATATTTCCATATTATTACTTGTGACAGTGTGCACTTGCACTCTACCCTCTAGCTATTAAGTAGAGGCGCAACAAAAACGTTTCTCAAAATTTAGAAACGAGAAACGGGATTGGTTACCAAACATGTCTGTTTCTCATTTAAACAAGAAACAGGAAACAGGAACGTTACCAAACGAGGTCTAAATAGCCCAAATATAATTGCTCTTTAATTTGTTACCCACATATTAATTAATTATTAAATTAATTCCAACAATATTTTCTTTGTATATTATAATAGGGAGGTTACAACAAAATTTAGAAACGAGAAATGGGAACGTTACCAAACGAGGTCTAGTAATTCTTATTTGAAGTGTATGTATTTGTTTATCCAAATAAAACCATATTACAAAATACTTAGCAATGTCATTTTCTGTCTATTTATGCATTTTCTTTTTACCAATGATTTTAATAATGCATTTGTTTACCCACTCCTTGAAAGGTTGGGTTATCAGTCAGATTTCATATGTTTACTCTCTCCTCAAGGGGATAAAACAGGTGCATATATCGAACGGCTGGCTTATCAGCCCATTTAGTGTTGTTATCCGATTTATTTGGTTTGAATTCAGGTTGAGAAAGGTACAAATACATGGAGAGAAGTGGTCAAGCCCTAAAAATATATGAAAAGCTTCTTCTGAATTAAAATTTTTAATTTGGGTGAATAAGTCTCGAAAAAGAATAAACCTATTAATTTGGAGTTGACGTGCATTGCAATTCAATCTTTCCTCAAAGAAGTAACTATTTTACTCTTCTTTTATTGGGAGGTTCTTTTGAAATGGGGTATCTACGTACTTATATTATGTATGGACAGTTCAATCCTATATTTGGTTGCATTTGATAACCAGAGATAGGATTCTCTTATGCTAATTTTATATGCTTTCTTTTGACCATGGAGTAGCTATATATATATACTATGTATGAACTCTTTAATACTATGTTATCATAATGAAACTTATATAAGGTAATTATTTGTAACGACTCCATTCGACTCCCAAATTGGTGATGGTATAATTGTTGACTGGAAAACAAATAATTAAATAACTCTCACCGTTTATTATCAAAAAGATAGTAAAGCTTAAAAAAAAATTAATGTCAGAGTGCGTTTTTCCACCGACTCCGATTGTGTCCTAACCAACTACATCTACTACATTTTAATGTCAATCTCTTTTCAACAAGAGCAAAAGCCTTTTTTTTTCGTGGCCTACCAGCATAGTGCTTTATATTTGGAGTGAGGATGTATGTCTCGTCTTGACCAAATGTTGATGCAATATTGTAAGTCTGATCAATTCGATGTACGTCGCCTTGGTATAATAATTGCAATGTTGACATTTGATAGAAATCATGAAAAACGTATTTAAATCCAACCCTCTTCAACCAATAGAAAGACATGCATGTGGGCATGAGATTAAGTATAAGTCCCACTATCTACCTGTTCATGTACGGTTAAGAATATTAACTTCATATTGGTTGCTGCATTCTTCGATTTCGAACTGATGATCATTGACCGGGTATATCTATAAAATGACATATAAAATATATCAATAAAAAAGAGGAAGAAAAAACATAATTAGTGGATAAAATGCCGTGGAATTAAATCTTACATCCATTGTGCGACTCTCCTTCAAGGATGAACGTAGTACTTTCGCAGCCCATGAGGTGATATATACTCGTTGAAAATTAGAAAACAACCTTCATTGATAAAACCACTTTTGCAAAAGATCTCTTATACTTTCTAAAAGAGAGATATAACTAGCAACTCACGAGCTTCTTTTAGGGTGAAGTTCAAACTCTCATAAATATTTGTTGTCATCAAGGCATACCGGTTCTTTATGGAGAATGCACGAGCCCACTTATGATAGACTATTTCTTGAAGCTCCCGTCTCATCGATCGTACTATCTGTTCAAATTGTCTCATATAAAATTAAAATGTTAGATGTATATGAGTTCGCACAGCTATGAAATAATTAGTCAATAGGTTTAGATCTATACTGTTGTTTAAGGGTTTTAATAAATGAAATATACGGATACCATAGTGCGCATAATCATATACACCGTTTACTCTTTTTTTATGCTATTGTGTTGATTAGACACTATAACTAAATCTTCTGATTCTCGGAATGCTACTTTCATATTCTGAAAAAACCATTTCCAGGATGCATCATTCTCCGAGTCAACAATAGCAAAATCCAATGGGTAGATTTGGGAGTTCGCATCAAAAAAGTACATGATGTTATTAGAGTGTCCTGGAATTTATTTTTTTATGGATGTGTCGTCGACAAAAAATACTGGAAGGCAGTGTTTCCATCCACCTATTCATGCTGCCAGACTCGTAAAGAAAAATTTAAACCTCCCATCACCATCAACCTCGTGGGATGTGTACGTCCCTGCATAAATATATAGAGTAAATACACGTATAGACGGGCAAAAAATAGAGTAAGTAGAGGCACATATGATACCTGGATTTTTCTGGATCAGCGTGCCTGCAAAAGAAGAGATGAGAGTGTATCACTGTTCAGGTGACCCTCTTAATGAGTTTACAACTTTTTCTCTTCCTCTCCAGGCCTTGTCATAACTAATATTGATTTCATGCTTCTTTCGAACGTAATCAATTATGCCGAGTGGACTACAATGTCTCCCGTTATTCATGCTTAACATTGTCTTCACACATTCACTTATCATTATTGCCGTTGCTTGCTTATGGTGATTACGAACAGCATCAATCGAACAAGTGTGTTCTGGTACGAGTTTTCTAACAATCCATAATTTACCGTCGCCATATTAAGAGAAACGACTTTACAATTTTCATGTCTCTTCGATGCACCTTACAACCAGCTATTTTTTGTTGGATTTGACAGTTTTAAACTGAACACTCCCTTTTAATCCAATCGCATAAAAACACTTCTTCAATTCTTAATTATTTTGAAAGATAGATAGTTCTTCCAACGTGAAATTATAGGGAGCAGAATCAAAATCAGTAGGGTTCATAAAGATAAATTTATTCCCCTAAGGTAAATTACATTCTGAATGGCGTTTGCACTGCCACTACCTCCGTATATGGTGTTATATACGGGGTTAGTATGCATGACTATGCAGCAGTCGCTGCACATGACATAAAACAAAAGGGATATGGCCCACACCACATCCCTGTCTATTGATAGCCTCATGATGATTGACTTGCTCGCACCATTTCTGAACGGTGAAAGTCGTGTAATTTTGTTTCCTTATGGAAAATGAAGATTTCTATAGATTCATTCACTGAGTTTTTGTAGGGTGGAATCGAATGGAATTGAAACATGTTCGGTACTGAACCCTTGATAATTGTCCTGCTCCTCCTAGCTTCCATCATGTAAAATAGTGGTTACGAATGATTGCATAGTATTTTCGCGTTGCTTGATTTAATTCCTCAAAAAATGTAACAAAAATGGGGATGAAACTTGTGTAAGAATATTTAAGAGACATCGTATTTAAGATCGTGATTGCAATAGAATTTACTAACCAATTAGTTAGGTTTGTTAAAATTTAGATTATGGTGGAGACAAATTAATAATATTTTAAAATGGTTTGAATGATATAGGTATATTTGACGGTTTCATTATGTAGATTTGCTAGTTTGACTAAAGATTATGTAGATTTGCTAGTTTGATTAAGTAGAGATCTTGCTAGTTTGGTCATGGGGAGGTTCTAGAGATTTTGGGGTTTGATGAGGTGATTTCTCAACTGTGGATGGCTAAAAACATGGAGGGGTAAAATGGAGAAAGGATGCAAGGGCAATATGGGCATGAAATGTGTGGAGGGGTAAATATCGAATTTTACCCTTCCCCTAAATTTCGGGAAATCCAATATGGCCATGATATGCAATTTACGAAAACTTTAGCCATTGTTAATAACAATATCATGTATGTAGCCATTCCTAAGGATTTCCCTATAAATTATTCACCCATTAGATTTTGGCCGGCAAGTCTAATACAAGGAGACTTATAAGCCAAAACCCTAAATGGCGCCAACACACTACAAGTTTCTCTGAGAATCTCTGTATCCTCCCAGTAGCCTTTCCCTCCCAAAAAAGTGCGAACACACTGTTTCTATAGATCGAGGATAGCGTGGAAGATATGTGGCATCTAAACCATTTGTCATATATTTATCAACTTGAAGGCAAGGGATTCGATCACCTTTGTTTTCGAAAATGGTTTTGTTTTTTAATTAAATTGGTCATTGAACATCTTAAAACTGGTTTTTAGCACGTGCTTCCGCTGCACTTAGCAGCCAGATCCGTTTGGGTTTCCAACATTAAGAGTTATTCCAAAGTATCTATATAAAGTTGTCTAAATATTTCAAATGTACTAGAAGTGCCTGAAATACATACTAATGAGACATAATCCATAACTTAAGTTCAAAATGAGTCATACGAGTAGTGTGATCATGATAGGGCACTCAACCTTATCAATATATTATAGACACTTTAGGTTATAACTTGAAAAAACGCTACTACAAAATATGGAATAAACTACACTAGCTTTTACATATCAACCTACAGTTTTCAAAAAACCCGTTGTGTAATGTTCAAGAAATTGATGTAACCATGGTCTAAAAAAATACACGAACTTATAGACTACTATTTTTTAGCAACTGTGGTCTAACAATATATAATGACTACAAATTTATTAAAAAAAACGTGGTCTAATATCTTACTTAACCACGATAATAATAACCATAGTCTATAGACCAAATATTGATCTACTTTTGACAACGGTTGTAGTTTAAAATCTCACTTTAGAACACAATCCAAAAAATGTTGGGTTTTATACCCTAAGCTCGTGGTTTGTAAACATAAAACAAATAATCACTCAATGAGGTTGATATTGATGTTACTCTTAGAATTGCATTAACCCAAATCCAATAAACTAACATCCTAGGTTATGGCATGTAACTGGAACAGTATATAACAAATATACAGTATATATTTAATATATAGCGTATATATTTGATATACACTGTATATAGATACAGTATATATTCGATATACAGGTGGATAATGTTCCAATAGTAACCTAAAGGGTCTATAGTATATGGATAAGGTTGAGTACGTTATCCTGGTAACATTGTGGATACGGTCCACTTTGCAATAGTTACAAATGATTTGATCCAGGCCGTTCGTGTGGAGACATGCGAGTAGAGGTATCCTTACAATGAGTTTGTATAAAACCGGACCACGATATAATTAATCTTTAGCCGTAACACCGTTAGCTAATAGATTAATATTTCAATAGGATGATTGGGTAACTCGCTCTCAATCCTGAGTGAGTTATGAACTCCTGCCTGTTAGGGCTCATCATTTGATTTGTATGGGTGAGAGTGGCCTGAGTCGCCGACTCAATATTCCTATCATTTTGGGGACGAGACCAAGTGGGGAGCTGGAAACATAACTACACAAGATGAAATTCACTCATTCCCGACTTTAGGGTAAGTAGATGAGTGTTCTCTTAAGTGCTGACTCCGAGACTTGAACAAGGGGCCCCACCCTCTCACTGGCCCGAGAGGAACTTCCGGTTATTGGTTGGACCATAACCGGATTGTTCATTAGCGGATCAGCGGTACTTAAGGTACAAGATGTAACACAGGGGTAAAATGGTAATTTGACCCAGCTATGGTTACGAACACTCGTGAAGCATTGACTTACCGTTAATGGTCAAAATCCATGGACGCAAAAATATTCTTCAGTGAGAAGAGTACAACTGTGGGTCTTTAGTGGAATGACCGATAGTTAACAAATGTTGATTAATACGGTTAATGAGTTTAATCAATTAATCTCGTATCGTTGGAGCTTCTGAAGGATAGTTAAGAACAATTAATCTTGAAAAGAATTTGATTTGTTCAAATTAGTTAACGGGAATTAAGGTTAATTGTATGAGATGCAATTAATATAATGTATGTTGATACATTATAATATAAAGTTAATTTTGAATTGGAACAAAATTATGAGAGAGATGAATATTAGAATTTGATTCTAATATAGTTTATTAATTTAATTTTAATTTAATTAAATATCTTTTAATTAAATTAATGAGATATATTAATTTGGTTAAATTTAATTAAATAAAAGAAAAAAGAAAAAAAAAAGAAAAGAACAAAAAAGGGAAAGAAATGGGACGAAAACCTCTCACTTCCCACCATTAATGCCCACCTTTAATGGTGGGAAGTGGGGAAGTAGTGAGAAGTTACTTCCCCACCACTCTTCCTCCCTTATAAAAAGAGAGGTTCTCCCCTTCGTTTGATCCCGGTTCCACAGTTGTTGAGTTTTCGAAACTCCGAATGAGAAATCTATCTCTCGATCTCTCGATCTCCCTCTCAATTATAAGACGGTTCCCACAAACCGAGTTCTTGACATCCATAGGATAGCGAGGGAGGTCTTTTGGTGGCGTTAGTGTCTTCAAAGGTATGTTTCACCAACTTCCTTTTATTCATGCTTATATTTTTTCTTTGTTGTAATTCTAAAATAAGATCGAAGCACACGCGTTCGCACCCTTCCGTTGCGGGATCCGATCCCCTCAAAAAATTCATGGTCCACAAGACAAATATTGATCTACTTTGGACAATGGATGTGATACGCGACAACTCAAGCGTATTGGACTACTTGAGCCACAAGCCACTTTAACCCAATAGTACAGATGATTTCAACCTGAAAAACTAAGGGTTAGAGGGATTACCTTTGCAGTCGTTACATTGAGCAGATAGTGTAACGACCCATAATTTTCCACACAATTCTAGGTCACGTTAACTACCAAACTAATTAAACTTAACCCCCAAATACGTCATGCCAACTCCCCATACAAACCAATATATAAAATCAAGTTCCAATCCTCATCAATTTAACGATAAATCAATCTCATAGAATATCATTCAACAACATTCGTGGACCACCTCACGAGGCAAGTTTATTATTCAAACTAGGCAAAACTCAATGAATGGAATAAAACTAAAATAGGCACCTATCCCGAAATGAAACTAACAACAAGGGGGAATCTCCCAATTATTCAAATACGAACAAATAGTTTATTGACCATAACATAAGGTCTTAACTAATCACTTAAGCTAAGCGAGAGTGACTAAGCAACCTATGGTCCTCGCTCGTCGTGTCTCCTCCGTCCCATCACCATGGTCGCCCACGAGTTCTTCACCTGAAACAATCATTGTAGAGGGTGGGTGAGTATATAAAATATACTCCGTAAGTAGCCCTCACCAACACACACACACATCATGCCCAACTATATCAAGAAATATTCGTAGTCATGCTTTTCAATACATTATGCATTCAAACATAAACACATTCCATAAAATTTAGTGACAACCACAACCAGGAAGTACGTTAACAACCAACCCCTAATCTCCCTAACATCACAAGTACCTCTACGCTTATCACAGTTATCCTACCCTTCCACAGTTATCTCCTTCGAGTAGAGTCGGCCCCTGACCATTTATACCCAGAGTCCCGACACTGCTGCATTGGCCCTCGACCATTTATACCCGAGGCCCCGATGACTTCACCATCTATTGGCCCTTGACCATTTATACCCAAGGCCCCAATAGTCTTCCTTCCAAAGGACTCCTCGTATCGACCCTCGACCATTTATACCCAAGGCCTCGATACTCCATTAGTGACGTATCAGCCCCCGACCATTTATACCCGAGGCCCTGACACCCACTCTTTCATTCCCTCCAAGGATCCAACTTTCACCAGAGTCTTACTATATACTTTCTTATACCACTAACCCTGCATCTTTCAACTCACAAGTACAATTCAGCATGCTTCCACAACATAGACAACTTTCTAATAATGAGATAATGACCCAATCATGCTCAATATCCAACATCATTATTTAACAAGTATTACTAAGGATAATAGCTCACAAAACTCGCCGAAAAATTCATGCACATCCAGGCAACAAACATTACCACAGCAATACTCAACAGTTTAGCAAAGCAGAAAACTCACCATTTTCATTGACAAATATCCAACACTACTCCAAGTATATCGACTAACAGAACGAGAATTATTTAGCACAATGAAGTAACAAAATTAGCATTAAACGCCACAAAATCAGCACGTTAGAGACCATTTAGCATACATCAACGCACGCACACGCCACTTGTCTACTTACTCACAACCGCGCCATTAAGTTTTGCGTCAACCTCACACCTAAGCACTAAAACAGAAAAATACAGCAAGTTACGTACACTATTTAGCCTTCGAAATCAATTCTAAAAGGGTTCGAATGACTCATTACCACCAAAACCGACTTGGTATAGATGTGGGTCACCTAGATCTAGCTCGCCAAGGTGTGGGTAGCCTAAATCGAGCTTCGAACAGATGTGGGTCACC
>NW_019104745.1:220868-234164 GCF_001995035.1 Momordica charantia
ACAGGCTATCAAATTTCAAATCATGCATAAAGGGAAAAAAAATAAAAAAAAATAATAATAATAATAACTCAATAGGGAGAGTTTTGGATTTGAACTTAATTGTCTTTTGACATTTTTATCAAAGGCAAGGAATTCTAGTCAAATGCCATCAAATTTGAAGCATATTTAGTAGAAATTTGGTGAGGAGTTTGATAAAGATCCTAATCAAATAATGATGGTGATCTAAATCCAAAATGTATAAATTTGGCCAATATTGGGGTTTTGATCTAATCAAAATAAGTACGACAAATCAAATTTAAATGTTTTTTTTTTTACCTCATTGAAATTAGAGAACAAAATTTGCAACGATTGAAGGAGAATTTTTAAGATTTAGCCTCCCAAAGTTTCGATTTTGATAAAAGCCAAATAAAATGAAGATTGAATAAAATTCAACATGTCCGTCAAACTCGAAATCCAAATTATGAGGATATTTGCCCATAAATTATGGAGAAATTTTAGCATAATACTCATTGGTCCAAATCACATTTAGAGTACTATCCCAAATTCAACCCTGGAAAAAAATGTGGCAATAATATTTGTGTTCAAATTAAATAACTACGATGTGTTTCAAATTTTAAATGTCATACTTTATCAAAATATTATACTCCAAATTATGAGTAGAAATTTGACTGGAAATGAAATTTGTGCACAAATTGGCACAAAAGTCAAAAATCAAAATTTTATGGCCAAAATTATTATTTTGATTATCTGTGACAAAATAATGACAAAAAAAATCAAAATCAAAATTTGGTGCCAAAATTGATATGCACATTAAATCAAAATTATGAACCATACTTCATATTTCGGTGGAATGTCACATATCACTCTTTTTCGAGATCCACACATATACGTGCATAAATCTCGAAAAGGGGGCATTTGTTGACGGAGAAATTGTGGCTAATCACTAAATGCCACGTCACAAAATTAAAATTATATTTAGGACCAATCACAAATTTACACGTGTCCTAAATTAATTTTTAAATCATCAAATCAAATTGTGCCACGTGTCTCTCTTATGGCCGTCCGATGAAATCAACTAATTGGATCAAAACCCATGAAGAGACTGGGTCCAAGCTAATGGCCCATTAAAGCCCATGACCCATACAAGACCCACCAAGCTTTATAAATAGAGGGGGTCACCTCTCATTTGAGGGATTCGGGGGAAAGATCCAGAAGCATTGGAGATTTAGACCATTCGGAGCATTCAGAGTCTTCTACAACCGTTCAAAGAGCGAAGCATCTACAACCAACAAGACTCAAAGAACAGAAGACTTGAAGACTACGAGACTTCAAGAATTATGAATCTTCTCTTCGCCAAGCAACCGACCGAAGAACATCACAAGCTACAAGCCGAAGACTTCATCAACCCACAAACTTCGCCAAGCATCAAGCTTCACAGCCGAAGACTCTAAAGATTCTTCAATACGCTCAAAGCTAAAGGTGCAAACTCATTGATTCGAGAACAAGCTCACAAGCCCTCGAAAGTTCACATCTGAAAGAATTAATCAGAGGATCACAATTAGAGATTGTAACACTATATTCATTCAATACAAATACAAGTTCATTAATTCGAGTAATTGTCTCCTATTGAATTTCTCGTCGAACACTAACTAATAGTAAATAAAACTATAGCTAATAACAGAAAAAATAGATAAAGCATCAGGTAATATCTTCTACAAGCATGAATGGTAGAAGTATGAAAGTCATTTACAACCAAGATGCATTCCAAAGTTCATTGTAAGGCAACAAGCTTTCATCCGCACAAGGAATCCTAACATTAATATTTCTCCTTACACAACTTTTAACAGCTAAAGTCTAAAGTTTGATTTAAGTAATTGTTATGTAACTAAATATTTTCAGTTTCAAGCTCATTTTGACCAGATGTTTGATGATAAAGAATGAATTCACAATAGAAATTGAATAGAAGCTTTCCGAGATAACAAAATATTTGAGAAATGTTTTTGGATGTTACAGAGCCTTTCAATAAAATCACAAAATATTTTAGTAACATTCATGTTTTTTTCCAATCTTTCGATATGAAGTTTTGTAATTATCCCAAATCAGTGAACTATTTTTTGGCAAAAAAGTATCTCACATATGGACTGATTTTACCGCTGTTGTTGGAGGTAAACATAAAAGGAAATTCCTCATTTCAAGCTGTCCTTTAGAGTTAATCGAGTGTAAATTTGTTGATTTCAATTAAGTTATTCACCATATACATTGAATGTTGGCACTCCCCTTCGGCCAATTTCTTCAACTAGCCACCTGTTGTGGCAAAAACACTGCAACAACCTTTTCCCGCGCCACCTACCGTGGCAAACTAACAAACTACAACAATGCTTCATCAACGCCACCTTCATGTGGCAACCACACACGCCACCTTCTCGTGTCAAACATACCGCCCTCAAGGCTTCACACTTGCCGGCACATACGTTGCAATGACGCTTCTCTGTCTGCAGCTTCTTGTGAACACCATCGCGGCAGGCTGATGCTCCTTCTTGAGCAAACACTAGCCTCTATAATTTCCCTGCTAAGTCGACCACTCTAAGCTCGTCATGCACCCTATTACCCTAGAATGTTTCAACTTAAGGGACAAGCGTGCTCATGTATAGAGCACAACTTGGGGCAAGCAACCCATTATCTCGGGTTACTTCCCTTTCTCAAACAAGCTATCTATTAAACAACTTCGTCCACCATCTGTGGACTTACTTGATGCATCTCTTGCACTCGACTGGCGCATGTCACATTGACCCCCGACTTGTCTGCTTGTAATCACCGACATTATTCCTTTGAACAGTGGTTCTTTCGAAGACACTCTACCTGATTCGCCTTCGGTTTCTTCTCTTGTTCAATGGAACACCCAAGCCCTTGGCAGATAAGCATGGTTCTTGCTTTCTAACGGGATGGACTTCCCCCAATCGAACACTTACTGATGACATCGTTGAGTCACAAGAAGTCCGGCTTCACCCAATCTAGTGCCTCTAATACAGACTGGCGCAACTGCCTTGCCCAAATTGGCACTGTTGACGCACTTGCAGAGTCTTCCATCTGCATTTGGCTTGTCAAACTGTCCGACTAAACACACAAAGCATGACTCTGATACCAAATCACACTCTGTGATTTGGGTTTCGATCTCTACTCAAGGCGCCAACTTCGGCTCTGATACCAAATGTTAAGGATGAATAAACCACCACTCAACTCAAAAGCTTAAGCTAATGGGTTGGATAAATTTAATTCATTTATATGAATTCTCAACACAGGCAAGGGACGAAGAGTACTGCTGCTCAGTGACGTGGGGTCTATTGATATACCATATGTGAATTAAATTTACCCAACCCATAAGCTTAAGCTTTTGGGTTGAGTGGTGGTTTATTCATCCTTAACAAGGTCGCCGACATTTGCACCGTCGGAGTCGTCATCGCTTATCGCTTGGAACACTGCAAGTCACGCTGTCGTTCGCACTTCAGTTTGTGCGGGTCGCGTGAGTGAGGGAAGCTTCAAAGTGAGAATATAAAAATTACGTATTTTAGGTTAAAATAAAGGAGGACTTTTAATGTCAGGCATTGCTCGACATTAAAAGTTAACAAACAATGTTGGTTCTTGACAAACATCGAAACATATATATTTTTTAATCTAATTTTAAGTGTGTTTTGTTTCCTATCTGTCATTGTTTCCTCCATATTTTGAAATTTGACCGACATTAAAAGTCTGATTTGTTGTAGTAAAAAGAAACTTGAGTGGTTGTGGACAGTGTGTGAAAAGAAGTATGTACCAGACGAGTTTAGTTATGGTATTTTGAATTATGTAATCCTAGGTAGTCATTCTTAAGTTACTTAGAAGCAAGATGGTCCTTGTATAGTGTAATATTTCCAACTATAATAGAACCTGCTTTTGCAGAAGATTGGACGTCATCCCAAGATTGGGGTGAACAAGTATAATCCTTCTGCTGTTAAGATTTTTTATTTTATTTTCTCTTGTTTGTTATTCAAAAGAAAGAAGGTAATTATACCAAAATAAGGTTAATGACCTTATAAATAAGGGGAATTGTTGGGAATTGTCTACCTCAATAGATAAGAGAAGGCGTGCAAGCACACATGGTTACAGGTAATACAGGGAAAAGTAATTCCATGATCGTATCCTCTGGGACTTTTGATTCAAAATGAATAAGATGAAATCTGTCAAACTGTAATCGGGTTTTATTGGAAAAAATAGGTGATGAAGTCGTGATGTAGCCTTTCAAATATCAAGCCACTAAATAAATATAACCCTTCTAATTCATTCCTTAGTTGAGAAAAAACACACTGGTGAAAAAAACGCAAGGTGCTACTTGGCACTTTACTTGAAACTGAGTTCTACTCTCGTTACCACTGCTTTTGGTTGTTTCGGAGCCTAGTTTAACCTACTGTCATATGCCTCTATGTGGTTACAATCCTATAAATTAACTACCAACTCATCTACTTTTATGGGTTAGATGGCCTATCTCTAGGACCATTTTTTATGCACTTATTTTTACTTAACTTAACCTTTTTAGTATTAGGCTTCAATGTTTACCTAAACTTCCTTGTCACCAACTTAAGAAATTGCTTAAGAAAATATGTTGTGAAATTAACTAAGAAATGTGCCAGGCACTACCTGGTTTTTTCGCTTGTGTAAAAATTAAAAGGATTTTTCTAAGACATTTCATGGAGAGGTTGAAAACTAAATTAGTGCATAATTAAAGAACAAAAAATGCTGATATAAATAAGAGAAATTATTTCCATTAATTGAGGTTCCAGGCAGACTCATGGAGCTGATGACAACCATGTACCACCTGTTTGCATTCTCGAAGGCATCCCTCTCTTTCAAGAGCATTTGCAACATGTTCACCTATTGTCCATCGATTACGCCTTTTGGCCTAATCTCAGACCCTGACTCACCGTCTGTGGACAAACCTTGAGTATGAACCCTTAGGTTTTTAGGAAATTGGATTCTCACCAATGTTTTTGTTACGCAATTGTATGCTACGTTCTAGAAGGATGAATCTCTTCAAAAAAGGAATCTATTGATTCTCTCCCAATTGGTTGAACCATAGGTGTGATGATTTACTTCAGTGGCAAGGTCTCTAGTTCAAACTGAGGATGGCTCAGCTTCACCAAGGAAAAGATTAAAATAATAGAAGAAGTACCTGACTCCTTTATGCGAGCTTGGTAGCTCGCAAGGCTCATAACCTTGAAGTCACACGTTCAAATCTTGTCTTTGCAAAAAAAAAAAAAAGACCACCAACTATCTTCAAAACTAAAAAAATTTAGGTTTAGATAGCTTTAGGGAACTAGTTACTATTCACCAATCGTACAAAAGAGATAAAAATAGGGATATTACAAAAGGAATAGTTTCATCTTTTTAATTTTCTAAGTGTTCCAAACTTTTACAAGTTGAATTACTTTGATGACTCCACTTTTATGAATCGTTAAATCCTAGAAATTCTTGTTCGCAAGTAGTGGCTCGGCTAGAGGAAGAAGTTGGGTCAGCGATATGTATCACAAGCAAAAGGGATGTAGCTCAGTTGGTAGAGCACCTCGTTTACACGCACGTGAATGTTTTTCAGAGAAGTCAACTCTCTCAAAGGAACTCGAAAAGTAGCCCCGTAACTTCGGGACAAGGGGTGCCTCCTCGCAAAGGGTGTCGTAGTGACCAGGTCCAGGCGACAGTTTACCAAAAACATTGGTCTCCGCAAAGTCGTAAGACCATGTATGAGGGTTAACGCCTACCTAGTGTCGGAAGGTCGAGGAAGTTGGTGAATTGGTGATAGGGGAGCTGACGACCACGCCCTTTGGTATTCTACGCGTACTTTTACGCGAGCTAATACGTCCATTTCTACGTGAACCGATTATTGGTCCCGTGAAACCATTTCATAGAAGTTCATTGATGTCTTCTTTTTATAAAGCAACTCGACAAGAATAACAAAAGTACAACGAGCTCTAGTTTAGCCTTCTTCTCTTTCGAGCTTGACGGGAGATAAAACTCGCTAGAAATTGTGTAAAGAATGAAATAAACGAAGTACAAATGAAACAGAACTTCATATGATTTGAAACACAAATTAATAAAGGAATGCGATAAAGGATAGGTTCAAAAAGCAATAAAATGTATGGAAATAAGAAGAAACCAATTCTAGCTCTGAACTAAGACTAAAATGCACTAAATAGATGATGAGTTATGCTGAGAAAGCTCTTCAATTTATAGGCATGGAACTGGTCGAAACTTCTCACCAAAATAGGATGAACTTGGAGTTTAAGCTTTGGGATTTGTTGAACAAACTTGATTCTTGACAAGACCAAGTTGGTTTTGACCGAGGCAACTGATTTTGGGAGATATCGTTTATGCTATTATATCAAAACACACGTTTCATTAAAAAGTCTTTAAATAGTGGCAGCCAGTTATTTCATGCATAATACAATGAAAACTTAAACTCATCGCACCCCCAAAGTTAGCTATTTGCTTGTATAAAAAAAAAAAGAACAACAACACACTGAATGGATGAATGAAGCACAATCTAAATGAACTAATTGAGCGACTCATATTTGTCTTAGGAAAGGCTTCGTAAGCTAAACTTCCTAAGTTTAATCTCAAGCCACGGTATCATATACCACCATTTTTTTTTAAAATAAAAATAATTATAAATCTTCTTCTTTTTCTAATCCAAAAAACTCTTTGCAATATTAAGAAATTTTCACGCTTCCTTTTTGTTTCAAAAGTTTACATCAAGAAGACACGTGGACCAGCTACTACCCCTAAGGTTTCCGACACACTGACATCGACGTTCCGCCACATCCACATCTAGAGGCCCTTAGGTGATATAGCTTAACTAGAATATTTCTACAATGGGTGTCACGAGGTTACACTAGGTTGTAAATCTATACCCCAAGGTTACTTTCGCCACTCAACCTAGATTACATGAGTTTCCATAGTGGGACTTGCATTTTCTTCTCTCAATTTTATTACCCTTATTTTCTTCTCTCACTTATTTATCTTTTTCCACTCTTATTTTATCACTAGCAACGCCTCTTTTTTTTTACTTGATTTTTTTTCTTGGACTCTTTCTTCATCATTTTATTTCTTTTGCAAATGACTTTTTTTCCCTTTAACAAGACTCTTTTCATGCATATTCTTTTGACTCTTTTTGTTAAAAATGTAAAAAGCATGATTTTTTTGGAATTCAAATAGCATTTTCTTTCTGAGTATAAAGATAGAACCCGACCCCCCACTCGGACAAAGACTTCCTATATAATATTTAAAAAGTTGTAACTTTAGAAACCAAAGAAGTAGAAAATATTTAATTAACAAAACATGGTAGAAAATGAATTGTTGCTTGATCATAAGACTAAGAACCCTAGGTACCCTAGGTAGTACTTGCCTTTAGTTATCTTCATCAACATAAGACACACTAAAAAATATAATGCACTCGTTTCACATGGTAACTATGCATGTTGATGTTCCAACAATATTTTTCCCAGCAGAACATGCACCTCAAACTAAAAACGAAAAAAGATCAAGGATAAGCATAACTAATCAATAGAACAAGCCTAAATAACCTAGCAAATAAAATCTAGCATGAATTCCTAACTAAACAATTGTCCTGAAAAATGAAACCTTGGTTTGGACTCTGAGGGTTTAGTCTTAATTTTGCTACTAATGGTTTTCGAGTTAGATTTTCGTACCTTTTGGCCTTCTTTTGGCTGCTCCTCTATTTGATGGCAAAGTGTAGAAGTTCATCCATGTCTTCATACACTCGCAAGTAAAATTTGTCAGCTAAGTCGAGGTTAAGTTCTTTAAAAAACCTAGCCATTTTGATCTCCTCATCGTCATCTAGTTGCAATATACTTATTAGGATGTTCATCCCTCTGTACAAGTCACTCGCTCCTTTAGTGGTTTGGTAGGGCTTATTATGCTTTCGTGTGTTTGCTTTATGGTAGTGCGGTGGTCCAAACTTTTTCTTTACAAGTTCCCTGAACTCGAACCAAGGTTCTACGGGTTCTTCATTGTACCCTTTCTTATGAGACATCACTTTATCCCATCATGTTAGTGCATAATCATTAAAATAGATGATAGAAAGAATTATAGAATTATCTTCTTTCCATCATCGTACTTGTGGCATGCAAAGACTAGCTCTATTTGTTTCTCCCATGCTTCATATTCCTCAAGTGTGGACTTGCTATGGAAGGTTGGGACCTTTAGCTTAATGCTCCCTAGGTAGTTATCTCTTATTGGCCCCTCTCGAATTTGATGGACTCTCTCTTAGTCGCCCATGGCATGCTCTCCTTAGGTGACCTAACTTATAGGCATTGTGGTTAGCATATTATTCACCTAAAAGACTAGCTCTTTCCTATTATTTTGATGTTTTTCTTGATGAAGTTGGTTTCATTCTTTGTGGAACTCCAGTTGGTCTCTCAAACCCTTAAACTCGAGTGTTCAACATTTGAAGTAATTCGGCTATGTTTTGAAGACTTCGAGTGAATCTTACAAATATGTGGAATTGGACATCTCAAAGTCTCTCATCATTTATTTGAAACCCTTCTCTTTCTCCTTGCGAATCTTGTGATTTCCTTCTTGGTTCCGTAACTACAGAAACCGAGGTCAGTAAAACAAGAAATATAATTTCCTCACTTTATTCATTCACTTGAATCTCTCTTGGAACTCTCTTATTTGGGGTAAAGACTTTTAATACAAAATGAAATCAACGATACCAATGATATTCACAATTGGGTTGATGATGTAGTCCTTAGTACTATTATTACTGCAAGCCTTTCCCTTGTAAAAGAGGCATCTTATCAATCTTAATAAAATTCTCCCATTGAGTTTGCATCAATTGGTATCAGAGCATCAAGAACCTTGGGCTCTTTGGGATATGATCGGCAAGAAAGTACCTCCAGCAGTCGGAGATCCTTCGATGGCCGGAAAAGAGACGGAAGACACCGCCGTCCTCTCTCCACAAACCACAATCACTCGCTTGTTGATGGTTGAGGAGGCTGTTGAAGACCTCCAAAGGAATGTGGTAGAGATTCGTCACATTTTTTGCACAATTATAAATAGGTTAGATTCTCTTCTTCTTAGCCAATATCAACCAAGAAATGATTCTGCAAAAGAGGGCCGAGAGAGGGGAATAAGGATCGGTGAAGAAAGGTTGACGATCAGCTCCAAGATTGCTTCAAGAATCCATACCTCTTCAAGAACCTCTCCCTCTTCCTCGGCGCAACCAGCCCCAACATGATCCACTGCTTGAAAACCCATGGGGCAATCAAGGTATGTTCTAAGAACACTTTCCCTCCCCATTTGGACATCAAGAACGTCATGGGTTTTGCGACCGTCACCATCGGAACACTACTACCAACCGAAGAAGGGCCATTCAAATTGATTCCTCTAGTCAATATGACAAATTTTCTAACTCGGAAATAGATCGTAGGGACAATATAAGACAAAATCAAAGGTACAAGGAACCTAATGACAATAAACACTAGTAGAAAAGTGGTCTTTCATGACAGTTGTGAACAGTAATAAAATTTGGACGAAAAAAAAACTGTCATAAATGATGGAGGTGTGTTTTTGGCGGGAACAAGCGCTATTTTTCGGATTTTGTAAGTTTTATGACAGTTAAAAACTGTCACGAAAATCAAATTTTCAATGACAGTGAAAAACTGTCACGAAATGGTGGAGGCGCGATTTTGGCGGGAAAAAACGGTGATCTACGAAAATTTCCATGTTTTATGACATTCTCAAGAAAAATAAAAAAAATTTCAAGTATTCTTCCTTCACTTATTCAAATATATATACTCTATCATCCATCAATCTCGTTGGCTTCTTCACGTCAACTTAGTTTCCAGCTTGGGTTGGTGCCTTATCCTTTCGAAATTGGAGTGTATCAGGATCCGATGACAAATCTATTGGGTGTGTTGCCCTAAACTCGTAGTTTGTATTTTGTAAAAACAAATGTCTATTTAATAAAGTTTTATTCAATAAATTTGTTGTTGAATCATNTGGTCCGATGAATGTTAGAGCTCAAGGAGGGTATGAATACTTCATCTCTTTTATCGATGATTATTCAAGGTATGGTTATTTATACCTAATGCAACATAAGTCTGAAGCCCTTGAAAASTTCAAGGAGTACAAGACTGAAGTTGAAAATCAATTAGGTAAAACCATTAAAACACTTCGATCAGATMGRGGTGGAGAGTATATGGACTTGAGATTCCAGGACTATATGATAGAACATGGAATCACGTCCCAACTCTCAGCCCCTGGTACACCTCAACAAAACGGTGTATCAGAAAGGAGAAACAGAACCCTGTTGGACATGGTTCGATCAATGATGAGCTATGCTTAGTTGCCTAACTCGTTTTGGGGTTATGCAGTGGAGACTGCCGTTTATATTTTGAACGTAGTTCCATCAAAGAGTGTTTCTGAAACACCCTTTGGGCTATGGAAGGGTCGTAAACCTAGTTTACGTCACTTTCGCATTTGAGGATGCCCGACACACATGCTCATGACTAACCCAAAGAAACTGGAACCTCGTTCAAAAGTATGCCTATTCGTAGGTTACCCTAAAGAGACGAAAGGTGGTCTCTTCTTCGATCATAAAGAAAACAGAGTGTTTGTATCGACAAATTCTACTTTCTTAGAAGAAGGCCATGTTCGAGATCATAAACCACGGAGTAAGGTAGTAATTAACGAGATTTCCAAAGAGGCTACAAACACGTCAACAAGAGTTGTTGATAAAACTGGCACTACAACAAGAGTTGTTGATGAAGCCAACACATCGCGTCAGTCACATCCACCTCAAGTGTTGAGGGTGCCTCGACGTAGTGGGAGGATTGTGTCACAACCTGACTGCTACGTGGGTTTAACTGAAACTCAAGTAGTCA
Organism: Momordica charantia; assembly: GCF_001995035.1. The sequence goes on from NW_019104745.1 coordinate 231,800, forward strand.
TACCTGATGACGGCGTCGAGGATCCATTGACCTATAAGAAGGCAATGGAAGATATTGACAAGGACAAATGGGTCAAAGCAATGGACCTGAAAATGGAGTCGATGTACTTCAATTCCGTTTGGGAACTTGTAGATCAACCTGACGGGGTAAAACCCATTGGGTGCAAATGGATCTACAAGCGAAAACGAGACGCCGAAGGAAAGGTACCGACCTATAAGGGGAGACTTGTGGCAAAAGGCTACACACAAAAGGAAGGGGTGGACTATTAAGAAACCTTCTCCCCTGTGGCTATGCTTAAGTCTATTAGAATACTTTTGTCCATTGCCACATATTATGACTATGAGATATGGCAAATGGACGTCAAGACTGTTTTTCTGAATGGCAATCTTGAAGAAAGTATTTATATGTCTCAACCCGAAGGGTTCATAGAACAAGGTCAAGAGCAAAGGGTTTGCAAGCTTAAACGGTCCATATATGGACTCAAACAAGCATCTCAATTTTGGAACATAAGGTTCGATACTGCAATCAAATCTTATGGTTTTGACCAAAACGTTGATGAGCCTTGTGTGTACAAGAAGATCGTCAACAACACCGTAGCCTTCTTAGTGTTGTACGTGGATGATATCCTACTCATTGGGAATGATGTAGGATGCCTCACTGACATAAAGAAGTGGCTAGCGACTGAGTTCCAAATGAAAGATTTGGGAGAAGCTCAGTATGTTCTTGGCATCCAAATTCTAAGGGATCGCAAGAACAGAACGTTAGCCCTGTCTCAAGAAACTTATATCGACAAGATGCTTGTTCGATATTCGATGCAGAATTCCAAGAAAGGTTTATTACCCTTCAGGCATGGAATTCATCTGTCTAAGGAACAGTGTCCTAAGACACCTCAAGAAGTTKAGRATATGAGACGTATACCCWATGCTTCARCAGYGGGCAGCCTGATGTACGCTATGCTGTGCACKAGGCCTGAMATTTGCTATGCGGTAGGGATAGTYAGTAGGTACCAATCCAACCCAGGATATGATCACTGGAYTGCTGTTAARGGAATCCTCAAGTATCTWMGGAGAACGARGGAYTACAAGCTCGTGTATGGMGYTAAGGATTTGATCCTTACAGGATACACTGACTCTGACTTCCAAACAGACAAGGATTCAAGGAAATCCACGTCGGGGTCAGTATTCACTCTTAACGGAGGAGCGGTAGTTTGGCAAAGCATCAAACAAGGATGTATCGCAGACTCCACCATGGAGGCTGAATATGTTGCAGCTTGTGAAGCAGCAAAAGAGGCGGTTTGGCTTAGAAAGTTCTTGACAGATTTGGAAGTCGTTCCAAACATGAACTTGCCCATCACACTTTATTGTGATAACAGTGGTGCTGTGGCAAATTCTAAAGAACCTCGAAGCCATAAGAGAGGCAAGCACATCGAAAGGAAGTACCACCTTATACGGGAGATAGTGCAGCGAGGAGATGTGATTGTCACAAAGATCGCTACAGAGCACAATATTGCTGATCCTTTTACTAAGGCACTCACAGCTAAAGTGTTTGAGGGCCATCTAGAAAGTCTAGGTTTACGAGCTTTGTAAAGTTAATCTAGAGCAAGTGGGAGAAATGTAATTGGGTATAGTGTATGCCCTAGTTTATTGTATTTTCCCTTTTTTCCTTTATGATCATGTACACCCCACTCGAGTTTAGTTCAAGTGGGAGTTTGTTGGGTTTGTTGCTCTAAACTCGTAGTTTGTATTTTGTAAAAACAAATGTCTATTTAATAAAGTTTTATTCAATAAATTTGTTGTTGAATCATAGCTTTGCATTGTCCAAAATCCAATAAACTAAACATCCAAGGTTATTTATGATGTAATCGGGACAGTATATATACTGGGTATATAGTGGATATACGGGGTATATATTTGATATACCCCTTATATATGAATGGATAATGTCCCGTGAATAACCTAAAGGGTCTATAGTATATGGATAAGGCTGGGTACCTTATCCTGGCAACACTATGGATACGGCCCACTCTGTAAAGGTTACAGACGACTCGATCCAGGTCGTTCGTGTGGAGACATGCGAGTGGAGGTATCTTATACAATGAGTTTGTATAAGACCGGACCACGAAATAGGCAGTCTTTAGATGTAACTCCGTTAACTAATAGGTTGCTATTTCTTAGGATGACCAGGCAACTCATTCTCAATCCTGAGTGAGTTATGGACTCTTGCTCGTGAGGGCTCGTCCTCTGATCTGTATGGGTGAGAGTGGCCTGAGTCGCCGACTCAACATTCCTACCATTTTGGGTACGAGACCGAGTGGGGAGCTGGGAACATAACTTCACAAGATGGAATTCACTCCTCCCCGACTTTA
>NW_019104746.1:19044-29878 GCF_001995035.1 Momordica charantia
GCAGTTGTTACAGTTTTCTGCTGTGTGGGAATGATCTCAACTTTTGTTCTCCACACTCACCATCTTCGTAAGCTCTTTGTGGGAAGCATTGGCCTTGTTGCTTCTGTTGCTATGTATGCTTCTCCCTTGGTAGCCATGGTAATCCTCGAATCTCTGTGTGAATCTCTCGTTTCGATCTATCTGTCAATCTGATCATAACTCAATGATGAAATGTCGTACGGTTCATTTACATCATAACTTTTCATTTAAAAATAATTATTTAATGTTAGCAGACTTCATGTCATTATTAAATGATGCAGATGTAGCTACGCCCAATCAATAAAAGTAATATATATCCACACTTGAAATTTTCTGTGCAAGAGACCAACTATATATTTTTGTCACTAAGAAATAACATTTTATTTTATACAGCTTTTTTAAAATTATTTTTCAAACACATTGCAAGCAACTAATTTTCTTCAAAATATTTATTTTGCCTAGTTTTTTAGGTTCAAATCGAAACCCATCAATAAAAAGTCTACGTCGCTGTCGTTGCAATTCTTAGCGACAATTTTGTTTTTGTTTGTTGCCGAAAATTATTAATTTGTATAGTGTCACCATGGTGATCTCTCTTTTCTTTTCCCGATCTCTTTCTTCAGAGACAAGTAATAAAGACAAAGAGTGTTGAGTACATGCCGTTCTATCTTTCATTCTTCTCCTTCTCCGCGAGTTCCCTGTGGTTGGCTTATGGACTCCTCACCCATGATCTCTTCCTTGCGGTTTGTATTACCAAAAATAATCTCTCTTTTTTGTTTTCCATACAAATTAAACTGAGAATTAGCAAACTTTGTGAAACTTTTTTAATTTAATTTTTTGCAGTCTCCAAATCTAGTGGGAAGCCCAGTAGGGTTGCTACAAATTGTGCTGTATTGCATCTATAGGAACAAAGAACAACAACATCAAGTTGTGAAGAAGGAAGAAGAAGATGTGAAAGAGCCTCTGCCCAATTGGGACTTGGAAAATAAGAAGAATAATAATAATGCTTGATCACACCCACATTCCAAAATAGTTCCCAAAGTTTAGTGCAACAATTTGATCTCTCTAATCTCAAGAAGAGATCATCTTCCTAGAAGCTAAAAGTACATCGGGTCTACATATATACTTGACGGTTCTTTTTCGTGTATTTTAGATATAGTTTTGATATTTAGAACTTTTATTCTCTTCTACGAGTGCCTCTTGTAGAGGTGAAAAGTATCAGTTGAATGTCTTCTCGAGAAATTAAAAGTATTTCAAACTTCTAATTATACGCATTTGTACGTATGATTTTTTTTCGATAGTTTAAATAAAGATTTGGTTCTTAGAGTTTTTCTCCACTTACTAGTGAAGTCGCGATGTAATATTGTGTGTTGCAATGAAATTATTGTTACTCGATGTTATGGTTTAGGGTAACTTTAAAGCAAAAAAATTACCAATTCAAGTGAATTGTAGTTTAGGTCTAAAAAATTAGTTAAAGTACTAAGAGAGAGAGAAAATTCTCTTCATTGCTTTTCTTAAAAAATAAATAAATGGTTAGACTATTGAAGAATTTAATGCTAAAATTCTAAATAGTTCACGACCTTCATAATCATACGTTTGTAAGACAAAAGTAAGGAGTGTAAGGGTCGTTTACCAAAAATTTTCTGGAATTCAATCAAAATGATAATGTTATTCTTTTAATGTTGTCTACCAGAAATTTTTTGAATTGGAATACTAAAACTGTCTGGAATCATACGTGTGGGAAAGAAATCATACATCCTCCAAAACTGTGTTAATATAATTCATGGAGCACTCCAAGAAGGAAAACAGGACCTTACCTTCACTTTCACTAGGAGGACAGTTCTCAATGTGAAAAACGTAATGGTCGAACATGTTCTCGAGGTGATTGAATGAAGAAAATATATATATATAAGGAGCTAATCAAAGGGATTGTATTGAATTCGAAAACGAATCCTCCGAAATTGACTTGGGAACATAGTCAAATTGAGCTATAGAGTATACATTTGCTAACAGATGCTCCAAAGTTGCATAAATTGCATTACAGTTAGGATGGGATCTATCTTCTACAGAGAATACATGAGTTCTATTATTTACATCGATCCAACTACATCCACGATCCTTTTTCACTTTTAAGCTCCTCAATCGCCTCCTCACATTGATCTTCTCAACCCACTTGCCTAATATAGCATATATATTAGACAGAATAACATAGGCAGATATTGCTTTGGGATCCAAACTAAGGATCTTCTTAGCCACACTCTCACCCAATTCCAAGTCCATCCAGAACCAACAAGCATTTAGCAGAGCTCCCCAAATCACCCCGTCAGCTTCAATTGGCATGTTTCTGATAAATTCTTCAGCTTCACACAGACGTCCTGATCGACCGAGAAGATCCACCACACATGCATAGTGCTCTAAATTTGGAATCACACCATAACATTTTTCCATTGATTGGAAAAGTGTCACTCCTTCATTTACCATACCAGCATGACTACATGCAGAAAGAATCCCCAAAAGAGTAGCTGCATTTGGCACAACTTTGCACTTTAACATGTCCTCGAAGACTAAGAATGCTTCAATCCCAAGCCCGTGTTGCACATATCCATTGATTAGGGCGGTAAAAGCTGCTACATTAGGGGAGTAGATACTGGTGAACGAGGTTTTAGCATCATAGATGCTCCCACATTTTGAGTACATATCTATGAGTGATGTTCCAACATAAACGTTAGAGTCAAAGGCTGTCTTGATTGCATGGCCATGGAGTGATCGACCCAATTGAATAGATCCTAGGCATGTGCATGCTTGAAGCAGAGCAGAGAATGTCGATCTAGAACGCTCGACTGATGTTCTACACATGGTTTGATAAAGTTTCAAAGCTTTTTCATGCTGATGATTTTGAATATAGCCTGATATCATTGAATTCCAGGTCACAGGATTTCCTTCACCTTTCATTGACTCAAACAATTCCAAAGCTTTTTCAATTTCACCATTCCTGGAGTACACGGATATCATAGTGTTAGTTGAAATTGTAGTTTTATGGGTCATTCTTTCAAATAATCTCTTTGATTCTTCAATTCTGCTGCTGATTGCATACCCTTTAAGCATCAAATTATATGAAACTGGATTTTTTTCTCTTAGTTTGTTAAAAATCTCCTCAGCATCGTTAAATCTTCCTGCTAATATCAGTCCCTCAAGAAGTGAATTTGAAGCATTTAAACATGGTCTTTCCATACTATCATAAACTGCCTTGGCATTGTCAATAGCTTCACACTGACAATAAAACAAAATCAGTGCACCACAAATTGAATGATCGAAATGGAGTCCATATTTAGTCAAAATCCCATGAACAACCTTCCCCTGACTCAAATCTCTCAGTCTCCCACAAGCTCTCACAACACAATCAAAAGTGAACTCATTAGGCTCCACCTCACCATTCATCCTCATGTAGCAGAATAATTCCAATGCCCTCTTGCAGTTGTTCTCACTTCTTGCATACCCCGATATCAATGTAGTCCATGCCACCACATCTCGTTTCGGAATTTTTGTAAACAGATCAAAAGCATCGTCCATAAAATTGCATTTCACATACCCCACAAGCATCAAGCTCCATAACAAACCATTCTTATTATGCAACTCGTCAAAAACCTGCTTAGCTCCAGTGATGTCATAGATGTTCGCATATAAATACAACAATGCACTTCCCACAAGCTCAAAAATCTGCAACCCAGATTTCAAAACCAAACAATGAAGTTGTTTTCCCTCAAATGTACACCTTGAATGGGCACAACTACTCAACAAAGTAGAAAAAGTCTTCTCATTAAATTTTACATTGTTGCAATGCATCTTTGAAGCCAGATTGAGAGCTTCACCGTACTGTCCTAATTTGGAGTATCCAGAAATCATGACATTCCATGAGACAATACTTCTTACCGGCATTTCATTGAACAGAGTTTGAGCAAGATCAAGACGACCATTTCTTACATGACGACTTATACAAATATTGGTAGAAATGATACTGGAGTTTTCAGTATGTAAACTTTTAAATATAGTCGGAAATAGTGTCAAACTAGCTTTCCAACGATTATGCTTCCATGTTCCAAATGATGAAGACACCCTCAACATTTCTGATGGAGGTTGAAACGGCACTTATAATCATAGAGCCGGAAAATGTGCCTGGTTAAATAACAAAATGTGAAGCAATAATTTAAGTGATAGAAACATGAAATATCTAGTCAAGGTCACCAAATAATTATCTTAATTGATAAATTGAGATAACTTCACTTACTAATCAAATGAACAGATGACCAAAAGTTCTCATCAATATGACTATATATCACAGACAATAGCAATATAGTAATTAAATAAGCAGGTGAATCTTAACTCTAAACTATGAATCCAGAAATGAGAATGGAACTAGCTATTGTTTCTATTTTCTTCCTTCTCTTAAGGCTTCTGCATTGTTATTCCACCGCAACCAATCCTAATAAGTCTCTGCTATGAGTAGATGGTGTGTGTTAATTATAAGAAAACTGACCTCTCCCCCTCAATGTGAAGCCTCTGCTTCGCTGTATCAATGGCGTGCATGAAAACGAGAACTATGGGCGACGGAATTAACTGGGTTTCGCAAATTTACAGAGCATAGATGAATATCAGTCAAGGGGATGAGAAAATGGAAAGATTCATGCTTCAAATTTTATCCTACTCGTTTGTTGATGGATGTTCGAAAAAGCTTCGAAGACAGAGAAATGGCAGCCGGTTTTCCAAATTCGCGTGTGATTCAGCCGAGTCGAGGAGTATGGGCGCTGGATAAACTGAGTTTGGATGCAACCAAGTGTTCATTGTGTTTCTGCCGCCATTGCTGTGCGCAGAGGAAATGGCGAGGGTTTTGGGCAAAGGGTTTTAGAGAATGGAACGGCTTTTTCGAAAATCAAATTTGTAAATGAGAATTTCAGAAATGTCCCTCCTGGAATAAGTTCATCAATAAAATAAATTTTAAAAAATTGATGGAGCTGTCAAGAGTAGTCAAGAGGATAAAATAGTTGAGCTATATTTCAATTATTAATCAACTATGTTCGGTTCGACTGTTTTTATTACAGTTTGATTCACGTTAATAAAAATATTATTTTATCCATAATGAGAATACAGCTTGGCATTAAGAGCTCGAGTGTCCTGGGAAGCATTCCATGACAATTTATAAATACATTATAAATATTAAAAAATTTATAACATAAAAAATTTGATCATTTATAAAATTAATTTTCGTATAAAATTTCTACTTCTTTTATTTAAAATTAGACCATGGACTGCGCACCATTATAATTTTTCTTTCTTATAATTTTTCTTTCCACTTAAAAGGAAGATCGATAGACAATAAATAGTTATCAAATATAGTTTTTTTAATTAAATTACACGAAAAAGAAACCACTCGAAATTTGTCTCCACCTTCAAAAAAATATTCATATAGACTTTTAAAAATTTTAATACTGAGTCAAAGAAGACACAAACCAAAAATGGGGTTAGTGTTCGGCGACCCAAGCCGGCCCTAACTGACTAATGGTCGGCATCGAGCAATTCTCGACTCCCCGATTGAGAACTCTAGAAGACTCGACTCAACCGCGATGCATGCCAGCCCGAACCCATCGCGTCCCAACTGTTAATCTAACGACAAGCCCATAATAAGATACGCTGGCCCAGATAACTAGGTTTCCTAGATGTATCAGGATTCGAATTCCACAGTCCCTAGAGGGATCAAGGTTCAACTTTTATAAATAGGGAAGTATGTGATAACTTTCCAAAAGAGAGTTATTCTAGTGTTTATTTGAGTGGTTTTATACAAGGATTTGTCAAAGTGTGTCAGTTTTAGCTCTTAAAAAAATCTTATAAATCGAATATCGAGCCAAAGTCCCAGGTCTTGAATGTTTTGGCTAAAAAGTGCGCAAAAGTCTCTTAATTCTGGTGTAATTGCACAGGTTTGGAAAAGGAAGATAAAGTATGAAAAGGGTGTTGAACCTAGAGAAGAGTGGATGAAGCATGTTCAAGTCAGGGCAGACGAAAGCTAGAGCGAAGCCGAGCTGGAGCATGGATTCACTGCGCAATAACAGCCCAGACAAATGATTTACCGTGTCCGTACAAACTTCAGCTGGATGCCCTAAAAACAGGACCCGATATAAAAGGGACATGTTGCCCTAGCCGCCACACACAGATCCCAAGAGAAGCACGTTTTTTAAGCTGAAACGACAAGGAGGAGGATTCTCTCCACTTTCGGGACAGAAAGCTAATGACATAAGGGATATTCCACGGCAGTTTCGAGCTGTCATCATCTTCTTCTTCGGTTTTCTGTCATTTCCCTAAGATGAGTTGTCTTCTTCTTTTACCCATTGTATTTTCTACTTCATTTATGAGCTAAACCTCATTTCATGGGAGATTCATATGTTGTAACTATCATGAACTGAATCTTTAGTTGCTATATTCATTTTTTAATGAAGCTGTGTTTATTTCTTATATCTTATTGAGCATTATTGACTACTTTGTTCTGTATGCTAGCTTCTGTATTGACCCGAAATGGCTTACTGTTTGTAGACTTGTTTCATTAATGATTAGTACTTTTCTATATAGTATTTGTGAATGCTCATGAATGGGATCCCTTAATCATGCCTAGAACTTGTTTTTATTGCTTGGAAATTTAGCAACGGGAGTTGTGGGTATCCATGTTAGGTGTCTCGAAAGGGAACCAAGTCGAGTTGGGCATCAATGAATATTTGTGAGCTAGAGGGTTGGTTAATAGGTCTGTGAATGCATGTTGAATCTCCCCTACTTTCCTCTATCCATTAACTCCTCGTTTTCGTATTATGTGTTGTTTCTTCTTCTTGTTATCAACTCTATGAAGTGTGTCTACTACTGAGATTTGTTTACTGCTTTGTTTATTTTATTGTTTAGTTACGACACAACATCTATATTCCTTTATTTTTACACTTTTGGTATCTGTAAACATCGTTTAAAATACTATCCAAAGTTTCCGTGGATTCGACCTCGTTTCGTACTACAATCGACAATTTCGTGTATACTTGCACGTATTGTCATCACAGTTGTGTGGACGCAACAGTAAGCCAAACCCTAAGTTAAGCATCGGAGCTCGTGTGGCTAGAGCCACACTGGTCTTAATGTTATTCTGTTTTGCAAGTCTCATCGATCTCTTTTATCCTAGAAAATTGGTATGAATTTGGCGAGATACTAGGAGACCAAATTTCTACATCAACACTAGGCATTCACGTTCACAAACGTTTTAAAAATATCCTTTAAACAAATATTAGTTAATATTTGAATGAAAAGTTGTCATAGTATAATTTATAACTAATTAATGTAAAAACTTTTATTGATTAAGTCTGAAAATAGAAAAAATGCAAAAGAAAGACTATCATTTTTAAATGGAGATTAGTACAAGATCGAGTAGACAGTGGAAAAGCAATCCATATATCTTTTAAGACAAAATTATGATTTATAATACCTCTGAGTTTTGATTCAAAATATTAATGGAAATCCGCTTTTGAAACGTGTATTCAAACTTAAGAAAAATTAGAGATATTATTTACAATTTAATTGTAGTTTTCCAATACAGATCGAAACTCCAATCCCGATAGAACTAATGGGGTAAATTAGTATTGAGATATGCTGCGGTTCGCTATGTTTTTATTTGTAGTTGAAAAGTTAGGAGGGGGAGATGCCACATGGTTGATTGCTCTAACTTTGAAACCATTACACCTCCATGCATGCAGCCACGTAACCTCTCCTTCTCTCTTCCATTCAGAAATTCCCCAATTCACCTGTTCACCAAAATCAAATCAAGTTTCTGCCAAAACCAAGATCAGCAAAGCAATTCATTTCATCTTGCAAAATCTCCCATTCGATCGATTTTTATTAAAATTAGGAATCTATATATCATACGGTGATGGTGAAGCTAGTTTCCGCCAGAGATTTCCGGGCATACGGTCCCCGGCGGTCTCGGAGCCGAGCGGAGTACATAAACGCCGGCCTCTACTTGTTCGCCACCGTCGTTTTACTCGGCGGATTCGTTGCCCAGCTTTCGCGAGAGGCCAAATCCGGTTTGGCCCTAATTTTGCTCGCCTCCGCCCTCATTGCCATCGTTAATTTCCACGATCTCTTCGCACATCTCGCCGGAATCGATTACCGGTTGCCGCTCTTGGTGCAGTACGATCCCCAGCTTGCGCTTGTTGAATTTGCGGTTCCCATTGTTCAGGCGATTGGGGCCTTGCTCTTCTTGTTGGCTGCTCTGTTTCTTCTAATTCAGGTTCCAATTCATCGTTTCCTATTTCCTTCCTCTGATTATGATTCAATTCCTACAGGCATGATCTCACTTAAACCCTCGATTTTAGATTTTGGTTTTATTTCGCGCTCAAATCGCTACTTTGGAGTGACCATTTGGGCATTTGGTTTGGTTTTATTGAAATTTGCTGTTGTTCAGTTTGTTCTTTAGTTTTAACTTTTAGGATGGTGTTTATTTAGTCACTGTACTTTAAAAATATTCTATTAGGTACTTGAACTTCAGAGGTTGTTGTTTATTTAGTCCTTATATTTTAAAGATATTATAAAATAAGCGCTTAACACATTTACACCACCAAATGCCTGAAACTGCCTAAAATTAAAATTAGCCTGCATAAATGTTAAAATATGGACTTAATAATGGAAGAAATCTATTTTGCACAATGATGAAAGTTTAGTGAGGTATTAGGAACATTTCAGACTATAGAGATTACAGAGACTAAATAGACACAACTTTGAAAGTTCAGGACATATTAGACTATAAAGGCTTAAGAGACATCATCTTAAAAGTTTATGGACGTGACTGAACTCCAACTCTTGGCTTTTTATCGGTATGAATGATCGAAGGTGGAATTTTCTTGTACTTGTGTGATTCAAGAGTGAAATCATGTTCAAAACTACCAAGCTTTTTTTCCCCTTAATTTTTGAAATCAAGGATACCAAAAAGGAGTGGGGGGAGGGGAATAAGGCAATGGGCCTAACAGCTAATTTGAACACTCTTTTCTTCATTCCGTAGCTTTTCTAGTAGTAGGACCATGCCTCAATGGAGAGAGAATACTATTTTTTTTAAGGACAATAGGTGGCAGTGGGGATTCGAACCCATAACTCAGGATCCCTCAGGTGTCTTAACTAGTTTAACTAGTTGAGCTATGTCAGGTTAGCGAGAGAGTATACTAAATGAGACTTATATATGTTGAGTTTTTAGGAGGGACATTACGTTAGTGTGGATTTTTAGTTCAGACTCGATCATCCTTTTAACCAGCACTAAAAATATCTTAGTTGGAGTACTAAATTTCAAAGAGACTGAAACTTGAAAAGGGGTACTTGAGGAAACCACTTCTGAAAACCAGTTGCTATGGTGGGGTAGGAAAATCCTTGATCTGATTATACTTGCAAATGAGGATCTGTCAATGCGAGAGAACAAGTGGGAAAACTACAATATGATTGACGGGATTCTTTCAAGCTAAATAAATATTTTATTCCAAATGTTTAGGTCTTTTTTACAATTTGGTCCATGATCGATTAAAAGTTTTCATTTCGTCCTTATCTAACATCTCAACCGGTAGTGAGCTTGTGCTTGTGTAGCCAATATAAACAGACACACAAACACACAAACACACTGACACACCTTTTAGATATAGTTTCATGAAACTGATGAAGGTAACTTTATTTGAAGTTTTTCTTTCTGTTATTTAATTCCACAATTTAAAGAATCTTCATTATATGTATTCTTTTTAATTATTTAAACAAAAACTCTCTGTTTTTCATTCATTTATCTAATTTGATGTCTCTACATGATCAAGTATGCTACATGTAGATTAACTATCAAGTTTCAAATTAATTCAAATTTGGGTTTAAATAATTAATAAAAACACTAATGATGTGTAAAAAGTAATAGGACGTTGGAGAAATGGATCCAAACGTGGTAGTAGTATTGTCTATTTATGATATTAAGATCCTACAAGTTTTTTTGGCAACTAAATGTTGATCGGTCAGGCGGGTAACAAGAAATTAGTTCAGGTGTGTAAGTTTGTGATCAGGAAATTCACTGATATAAGAAAAGAAAGAGAACATTTGAAAGTAAGTATGGTAGTCCACTAAAGTACAATCTAAATCAAGATTTTTTTTAATCTTTTCAGCAACATCATTGTAAACTACATATAATACAATATCACCTATTTAGTTATTCTGATAGAGGATTGCATTCTAGGGAGACTATTTGATAACTTCCTTCCATTCTTAATGTTAATATCTTACAGGTTCGTGTTTTTTCCTCTCTCCAAGTTGAATACTGCATTCTCCTCCTTTCTTCCCTTTATAAGTGCTGTTATTCAATCCACTGATGCAGGAACACAATGGATATGCTTATTACAAACTAGAAAAGTGTGCTTGCGATATGCTTATTGCCGGTCCCGCCTTATGGATGCTTGGATCAATCCACAACTCCTGCCAAATCTACGAGAGGGCCGACGGGCATGTTCAAATCTTGCAACAGAGTGTCCATATTCCATTTTTAATAGGAAGCTTGCTGTTCTTCGTTGCTGCAGTTCTGAATAGCTACGAGCAGGCTGGGTTAGCCCATCATGGACTTAGGCTTCTGGTACGTGAAATGAATATTTTCATTTTAGTGTCTAATAGATGATGTTTGTTATGTTATCTCTTGCATATACTTGATAGAATTAATGCTAGGTTACATTTATATTATTATGCTACTCTTGTCATGGAATTAGCAGATTATCCATTTTCATCTAAATGCATCTAG
>NW_019104746.1:29928-46946 GCF_001995035.1 Momordica charantia
TAATAATGATATAATGTCATGGTGTCAATCTAAACATGGCTTAACTAATTAAGGCATATATTCTCGACCAAGAGGTCATACGGGAATTCCACTTTGTGTCTTACTAAAACAAAATAAGGAAATATGGCTATACCTTTTAATTTTGCTATCGCAGTTTTTGCACATTCTGATGAGTACTTAATTTGTGTACTCTACTTTCCAAATGGATCCATAATATTGCTCCAGAATTAATGGCATTCTACAGAAGCTTCGTGTAATGATGAGTATGTGAATGCAGGGCAGAAACTGGGTTTGGTTAGGCATTTTCGGGAGCTTATCGCTCATATTAGGCGGATGGGCAAACGTACTTAAAGTGTTCAAGATGCAGCAGCTCGACGGACTGCGACTCGAAAAGCTTCGAGGAGGGGCATACGAGCGGCTTCTTGGAGAAAGAGAAGGCCAGGTTCCGCTAATTCTAGAGGAGCAAAGGAGGAGAAAACGGCAGGCCGATGAAGAAAAAGGCAGGCAAGTCATGGGACCAACCCCTTATAAAGATGTTCTTGTAGGTCAATCCTCCTGAGCTTGGATCCTATTCTCTCTTCCACTTCCATGGCTGACCCTACCAGCAACTGCACTTCAAGCTCTGCATGGTTACAGAATGTTGTGTGCATTTGCACGAAAATTTATGAGCAGGTCCATAGTGGTATGAACCTTGTTGATATATCTGATCTCGTTTGGTTGTTTTCTGTTTGGACATTCAAATTTTGTTTTGATGTCTTAATCAATGCCGTTTTGCCTCTCTTTCTCTCCCTCTCTCTCTCTATCTATGTCCCCTAATGTCAAATATAGTTTAGATATGATACGGTCATAGCCAAGAACGTGTGAAATGGGGGTCAGAAGATTAGTAAGCATTTTGGATGTATAAACTTCGGGTCAAAATCTTCTACACATGACACATTTAAGATATTATAACGGTAAGCATGGCGTGACACGACTTTGGCATTCATGTCGATGGACATGACGACTAGAGGAAATCATTTTGTGGTTGTTGAGAAAGTGTTGTTAATGTTTTTTTTGGTAAAGTAAAATTTATTTAATTCATTGTTATTATTTATTTAATCCATTGTTTTTATATTTATATTTTGATAACCAACCAGCTGCACTAAAGTTAAGTAATTGATGAAGTGAATTAGATGATCCATCTAAGTTGGCATAATTTCAGTACTGTCACGTTAGCTAGCTCTTAAAGCAGGCCGAAAGGTTTAAATTTCTACACCTACATTTGTCGACTATAAAAAATACTCTTATCATCTAGTGTATCTCGAAGTATTATTATAAATAGGAAAAACAAAACTATAATATAGATACTAAGACAGGTGAAATAGATGTCTCCCCTGGTTGTCAACAGTCTTTCTTTGAAATTTTACTGGAGAAATCAAGTTGAACAAAATTTGAACTAAAAAAATAAGAACTTTTCGAAAAAATTATACTTTTATGCTCGTTTCTGGAATTGGTAGGAAATGATTTTGAATTCCTCCTTCTGTTTGGAACCAAATTGATTCTAAATAATTAAAATAAAAATTTCTTGTTTGGATGTTCACGAGAATTGAAAAGAAAGCATATCATTTGACTATTATGCCCTTATAATTTTGTAATATTATATTAATAATAATATAATATTTTCGTATGAAATATAATCATTTAATCAAATCAACTTAATAAATTAAAACTTTCAATTAAATTAAAAAAAACAAAAAACTTTTTAAATCTAAACGAAAATAATCAATATGTTTATAACTAAAAGAAATTTAAACCATTAACTCACTTTCCCTCGTATTTTTCATTTATTTTCTTTTGACTGTTGTGCTCATACTTCCTTATTTTAAAAACAACGAATATAACAAATGTCATACTAAAACACAATAACATGCACAAAGAATTACAAAACTTCATATATATATATATATATATATATATATAAAAGAAGTTAGTTTAAAAAAATGAAAGAGAAATTTTAAATGCATCAAACTACCTATCTATTTGCAAATCCATCTTTTTTGTAACTGAAATTCTTTTGACCCTAATTAGTCTTATACAAATTGAAATGAAAAGAAAATAAATCTGATCAAGACCATCAAATAAAATAGAAAATGAACTTGGATTTTAATTGCATGGTGATCCAAAAAGACATAGGTAGAAAAACAAAAGAAAAAAAAAAGTTGTAGTATACTTGACAATTTGCATAGAAAAAATATTCAGAAAATAATTATATAGGTGTAGAGTGGAGTGACATGAATAAATTAAAAAAGAAAAATAGAAAATCTATTTTTTCTCGGAAAATTTTTGGACAAAAAATCGATTTTAAATGACTTAGTGATTTCAAATTCCTTCCCTTTTTTTTGCACCAAACAACGGAAATCATTTAAAAATCAATATGATTT
Organism: Momordica charantia; assembly: GCF_001995035.1. The sequence goes on from NW_019104746.1 coordinate 32,349, forward strand.
GCATGTCCAAACTAGGGTTAGTTATATGATTTTCACTAATAGATTATTTTGGTGTTGGACTTTTTAAACATGCACCTCACTCCACCCAATTGGTAATTGACAGCTCTAAAATTTAATCTCATAAATGGAAAAATATCAATTTTAATCATGAATAAATTTGTTGAAAATAATATTTTCTTACATGTCAAATGAGTTGCATAACATATATTTGACATAAAATTGATAAGGTTTAGAAAAAACAAGGTTAGAGTCAATTTTCTTTTACTTATAAGTTTTTGACATAGATCCTCTCCTCCCTTACTCATAAGTTTTGAGATATGGATTTAAAAAGCCCCTCCAACTAATAAAATAAACTGCAAAATTTAGTTGGTATAAAAATTAATGTATAAACACTATTTTAGTTATTGTATTTTTGTTTTATTTTCTTTATTCGTCTTAATCATTATAATTTCAAAATATTTATTTTGGTCATTATATTCTTAAATAGTGACTAATTTAATATCGTACTTGTAAAATTTTAGCACAAAACTGACCCACAATGAAATTTTTTTAATATAAGTTAGAATATTAAAATAGATATTTTAAAAATAGAGGAATTAAAATGGAAGGCCCGAAACGAAAATAATATATATATTTTCTGACAGAGGAGGAGCGAAATAATATTTAAGCCTAAAAATAATAATTTTAAAAGTAGAATAATTAAAATGGAAGGCCCGAAACGAAAATAGTATATATATTTTTTGAGAGGAGGAACGAAAATAATATTTAAGCCTAATAACAATAATGATCCTCTCACACATATATCATATCCAAGATTGGTAGGACCATTTTACCCCTTGAAAGGCCAAGCCATATGAATAGCCGCAAGCCGAGGCAAATTTATTTCGATCAGTTTTAGATTATGCAGCAGAAGCCCATCGAAAACTTCTCCCTCTCTGCCTCTGCGAAACCCTAACTTCCACAGCTTCTCCAATTCCTTGCTTTTTCGGAGGTTTATCTTTTTCAATCTCAGGTATTCTGTTCGCAATCTCGATCTTTGCGTGTATCGCTTCTTGTTTCTTCGTTATTGTTCGGTATTTCGACCTGTCAGGACCTCTATTTCCATCGAGGTTCACGCTTTCGGGTTTTCGATCTGCATGCGTATTTCTCGAAAGATTTTATTGTGCGCGTGTTTGTTGCTGTGCTTTTTCGTTCTCGATTGTATTCTATTTGTTTTGTGTGATTAAGCATCTGAGAATTTTTGTTGTTATTATGTGGACGATAAATGGCATTGCGATGTAGCTTGAATCGTTGGATTGATCTCTCAGGTGCTTTCTTGATTATGGTTTATGAATTACTCTGATTGTTTTGTACGGTTTGATCTTAATTGTCTTGCTTTCACTGTTATATCTGGTGGATTGGTTTGTGCTTTTTTTGAAATTACGATTGCTCGTCCCTGGACCTGCAGTGATGTAAACTATTTGGTCCTTGTTACTATTTTCAACTTTTATTGCATACGCTAAAATTGAGGGATAATAAAAAGTAGAAGAAGAAGCAAGATATAGAAATGCAAGCTAAGACCCGAATAACATCCAAATAAGAAGCTCTCTTTACTATCTGGTCAATGTCTATGTACGAAAACCTCTTCCATCTTTGTGGTGCTAGCGCATAATTTTTTGCTCTTGAATTGAAGATGCTAAAATGTGCATTTTTATGCTATGGCTGGAAGCTCTTATCTTAAGAGATGAAAAATCTTATTCACTGACTAGTGTGGTTGTATTTTATGCATCCTCATATTCTTCTTTTGTACATCAATTAACTAGAAGATGTTAATTTGTTAACATCAACGTAGAATTAAATGTTTCATGATACAATTGTTGATGGTCACAGTGAATTATAAGTTAATGTGGAATATCGTGATCAACTTTGTTTACTGAATTATAAGTTTTAACAATATTAAGGCTGCCTATAATTTTGCAGCTTACTCTTATTACTTGGAAAATGGCTTCGGTCTCTAGTCAGCCACAGTTCCGTTATACCCAACCTCCGTCAAAGGTTCTCCATTTGAGGAATCTACCGTGGGAATGCACTGAAGAGGAACTGATTGAACTAGGGAAGCCATTTGGAAAAGTTGTGAACACCAAATGTAATGTTGGAGCAAACAGAAATCAAGCTTTTATCGAGTTTGTAAGTGCAATATCTTCCCATCTATTGTTTTCCATTTTTAATGGATTTTGCTAACTTGTCATTATGATTAATATTTAACCAAGTTTAAAATTACAGGCAGACATAAATCAAGCTATTGCAATGATATCATATTATGCATCATCCTCAGAGCCTGCTCAAGTTAGAGGGAAAACAGTTTATCTGCAATATTCCAACAGGCAAGAGATTGTAAACAACAAAACTACAGCTGATGTTCCTGGAAATGTGCTTTTGGTAACAATTGAGGGTTCTGATGCACGCCTGGTCAGCATTGATGTTCTACACTTGGTAAGCAGATTGTAGTACGTTCTTGTTGCAGTTAAAGGTGAACCTCTGTGGCACTAAGATTAAATTATGGTGATTAGGTTATAGTTTGTCATGTTACAAAAGCTTTTGTTTGACATGAATGTAAATGAATCAGCAGGCCCTTGTCAAGGCAATATCTTTGATGGCAGCTTAGTGCATCGGGAGAAAGAGCACATGTGTGTTTGTCTCCTTTCTCCTTTCCTTAACACTACCTCTCTCTTCCCTTCTTTTCTTCCTCAACTTCCTCCTACCTTTCTCAGTTTAGGATATTATCATTTCTGCTCTCTTGTGCATCCTTCTCCCTATCATCTCTGCATGATGTGTCAGTGATACTGCTGTGTAAATCCAGTCATTAGATTCAGAGCATAGGAAATTTTTACTCTAAATTTTTGGATTATATGTTTTCGGTATATAAGTATTCTGCCCTAATGGACAAACATTTGAGGATTTAAATGGAAGACTAATAAGATGATATTCCTTATGGCTTAGCATTTTAATTTTATGGGGTGGTTTTGCCTTTTCTGTTTCAAAAATATAGGCTGAATATTAAATTTGTAGAGCCCTTCAACAATTATTTTGCAGCTTATTTCTTTGATTATTTGGAGGGTAGATTATACCTACAGATGGTAATTATATCAAACTAATTGTTGCTCTCTCCTCAATTGAGAGAGTCAGTTATTACTGACTTGTTTGAATTTGTGTTTTTGCTTCATCATGTATTCTCTCTTAGAGGAGTTGAAATGTACTTCTTGATGTTTAACTGTCAAATACCATTATATGTTTAGCCTTTCCTATTATTTGATATTAGTTTTAACTTCTACGTTATTCTTGAAAAAAGTTTACAAGCTCATTTGAAGCAAAATCCACCGTAGGGCTCTCCATTTACTTTTGTTTTTTGCAACAGCATTTTAGTTTTCGGTGGTAGAGTTGGTATTTAAGTTTTCTATGTTTGGCAGTTGGAGCTTTCTAAATAGATGTTCCACTGCCCTATAGGTCAATGTTTGGAGATTTTGGTATATATGCTTTAGTTATAATTGTAAAGTAATTTGCATGATTGCAAATTTTTAATAATATAATAGTTATGTTATGTCCTGAAAAAGTAATGAATGGTGTGATATCATTTGGGTTAATTGCATTCTGAAGGTTATCCAGTATTATGCAGGTCTTTTCAGCCTTTGGGTTTGTGCATAAAATTACTACCTTTGAGAAAACAGCTGGATTTCAGGTCTGATAACATTTGTAATCTTCTTAGTATTTGCACTATTATTACTTCTGAGTTTGGGGAAAAACTTATTCAGATAATGTGATCATTTTAGGCATTGGTGCAATTTTCGGATGCTGAGACTGCCTCGTCTGCTAAGAATGCCTTGGATGGGAGAAGCATCCCTAGGTGACAATTGTATTGAATGTTTGACATGGTTTTTTGCTCCTCTTTTATGGAGTATATAGCAGTAGAAGAGGTGCACTACTGCACATGCACTAGCCCGGTGTTTATGATTCTTTTTGTTTCTGGTGATCAAAACATTGTATAATTAATTTGAAAATGTGATATTATTGCCAAGTAGTATTTGACCTTCTTACTTAAACTAATGCTATATTTAGAGCTGAGGTTCTATGTTCTCTCATGTCAATATTCCTTTTTTATAGGGCATCATCAATAAATTCTTATTTCATTTTGGTACTCTGCAGATATTTGCTTCCTGATAATGTTGGACCATGTTCCCTTAGAATCACATACTCTGCCCACACTGATTTGACAGTGAAATTTCAGAGCCATCGGAGCAGGTTTTCCCAACTTTCTCCATCTATTTGGCTATGAATGTGTTCTTTTTTCACATTAGCCAAGACAATTCCACTTGTTACTATTTGATATTTACCTTATGCTAAAGTCTTGCTTTGCCATCTATTTTTGTAATTTAAATGACTGTTTTATAACCATCTCTTTCTCTCTCTACTTCTGATAATATGTTGATTCAGGGACTACACTAATCCTTATCTTCCTGTTGCTCCATCGGCCATAGATGGAAGTGGTCAGGTAAGGAATGCATTAGGTGGCATGTTGTTGAGTTGTGCCCGTAAATTTTCTCCTTTCCATACATTAGGTAGGTGCATGTGATAAAAGATATTGCTTAAAATGATGATGTACATTTCACGCAAGTGCTGGCTATCACCTTTCAGTACAAAACTTGGCATCCATTTCCTCTTTCATTCTTCTTTCTCTTATTATTTTTTCTAAATCCCTTTCATCCTTTGATTGAATTTGCCGTCAGTCACCTTTGCAGTTCACCGTGGGATTGGATGGAAAAAAGCTTGAACCAGAGAGTAATGTTCTTCTTGCTTCCATTGAGAATATGCAGTATGCAGTCACCTTGGATGTTTTGCACATGGTATTGCATGATATGGAAATTTTTAAAGATTATAATGATCTTTTTGTGGACTTCATAAGTAAAAAGTGTTTAATAAATATTACTTCATATCTTATAATTCTATTCAAATTACTATATTATGCTAACAATTTTCTGTTTGTTGGCAGGTCTTTTCTGCATTTGGACCTGTCCAAAAGATTGCTATGTTTGATAAGAATGGGGGAGTGCAGGCCTTGATTCAGTATCCAGGTAGTGCGTTCAAACTGAAATCTTGTTGAAATTAATATATTTACTGTTACGTGTAAATGTACAGTAGACTTTTTTTTTAATAAGTAGCAACCGTATTCTTTAATTTCAAATCTGCAAGCTAGCTAAATTATCCTAAAGAACTAGATGCTTAGACAGCGAGAGTAACTTTGAAGTGAAATATTAAGAAAAAGTAAGAAGACGGGCATAACAATGTATTTAATGTGGTTCAATTTTCCAATCTACATCCATATTCTTATTCTTATTATTGTTTTACAATTGAAGTATATAGCATAGTGCTCCTCTTTCAAGGGCTGTTCCGTTGTATTCTTTCATTTTTATTTTAATGATGCCCTTTTTTAAAAAAAGCATAGTTAATCAATAATGGACCACACGTGGACAGATGTTCAGACTGCGGTAGTTGCCAAGGAAGCCCTGGAGGGGCACTGTATTTATGATGGAGGGTTTTGCAAGCTTCACATCTCATATTCACGCCACACTGATTTGAGTATTAAGGTAATAAGAACCTGTGGTGAATTTTGTCCCCAAACATCTCTTTACAGAGGAGATAATATGCATGTTTCTGCTTAAAATAGTGTTCTTTGTGGCCCCGTTTTACCAAATGTGAAGATCTTGTTTAGAAAACAAGAATAGATAATGCTCTTTTCTCTATCTTATATGATGCAATCTGACAGTATTGAAAGAAGAATGTTCCTAAGTTTGATGTGATTGTCGTAGGTGAATAATGACCGAAGTCGAGACTATACAATCCCCAATACTCCTCCCATGGTGAATTCTCAACCACCTATCGTGGGGCAGCAACCAGGTCAAATGATGGGTCCTTCTGCCCATCAATACAACGGAAACCAGTATGGTCCATCCGCAGAGCAGCCTGGGGTGCAGCCTCAGCCTTCTTCAGGATGGGGATCGGGTGGTCCTGCTGCACCTTACTCCATGCCCATGCACAATCCCGGTTACATGCCAACACCACCACACACCTATCGCCCCGATCACAGGCAATAGCACATATGATCTTATGTTTAATAGCTGAATGTCCATTCAAGAAAACCAAGTTTCTTCAAATACTAAAGCAAGCAATTTGGCCGAGAAAAATGTGCATTAAATTCAACCGTTACGTGAACTCTCACTGTCCAGAACTAATTAGGTCAGTTTTTATTCTTTTCCCTTTTATTTTAAGGGATTTGAATGAATGTAAGATCCCGAGGGCAAAAAAACCGTGCCCACCCCTCTTTAAAGCTGAGTGACTTGCAAAACTCGGTTGTCGTTATTGACGATTGTCTTCAGATACTTGAATACTGTTTTATCAGTCTCTTCCTTTGCTCATTCTAATTATTTCTATAATTATCCCTGCCCCTCCCACGTTCTATACTGTTCAACTGTGGCTATATTGTCGAAAACCCGAGTCTGAGGAGCAATTGGGCACTGTTTAGTTTACTTGCCCATGAGCTGATGAAAAGTTGTATGTGGAAGGACATTTTATATTAATCCGAAAATGTGTTTGTTCTTTGAATGCAAGATAGAAGTTGAGTTAGTTATTCGATGATTTATGATTGATCAACTAAAACTTGGGATTAGATATGACTTGGTGATTTTAAGGATGTGTGAGTATGTTTTTGTTTTGTTTTCAGTGTTTTCAGCAGAGGTGTTCATGGGTTTGATTGGGTTAAGGAGGTTGTTTAGATAGATCGATGCAGGATGATTAGATTGGAGAATTGGTGGAACTGAATATGATAGCCAACCCAATCTTAAATTTTTTAATTGGGTTGGATTGGGTCATGAGTTGCTCTTAGTTTCAAGTTCTAGATCATCCAGGCAGCTTTTAGTTTCAAGTTCCATATCCAAAAAATCATCTCAGTTTCAAGTTTCAATCCAAACAAGCCCTTTAGTTTTAAGTTCCATATCCAAAAAAGTCATCTCAGTTTCAAGATTTCCAAAGAAATCATCTTAGTTTCAAGTTCCAATCCAAACAAACCTACAGTAGTAACAAGAGGTAAAATCTACTCGCATTAATTAAATAAAACCCAACTTAACAATTCACACATACACGATAGATATAGAGATGGCAGATGAGAGGAATAAATCGGGAGATCTAATCGGAGATGAAAGAGGTCAGATGAGAGGAAATCTTGAAAGAGGAGATGGAAGAGGCAGAAATGAAGAGAAAGGAAACCCTAAAACTTAAACAATAATGTTAATATATATATATATATTGAAATTCAAAACCGATTTGAAAATGCAAATCGAATTGAGTTGATCAATTCACAGACATTTAACTCAATCGAAAGGGATCCTTTATCTAACCCAATCTGATCCTTTTTTGAGTTTTGGTTTTTTTAACATTCTTAATTTTTATATATGTGTTCTTGGAAATTGAATCTCAATTTAAAAAATTCTTAAACGTTGTTTAATAGTCATATATTTGTAAACATTAAGTTCAATCTAAAACAATATTAATTAATTTATTAAAATTTTGTTATAAATTTTATATAATTATTATTTTAAAATATTATATAATTTACAATATATAATATATTATATTTTGCATGTTTTAATTTTAACAAACAAATTAAATGAATTTATAATTTGAAATAATATATTTATCAAAATTTTTATATAATTTTAATATAATTATGCCTTTTAAAATTTCAAATTAAAAATCTGAAAACATTAAAAATCTATAAGAAAACAGTTTTAAAAAACAAATCTTACAATGTTTCTGAAAACAATTTTGGAAAACAAATCTACAATGGTCAACCAAACAAGTCCTAAAATATATGCTTCTGGATGAGACCTGCAAGTAGATTTTGCAGTTACTATTTTTTTTTTTTTCAATGAGTTAAGGTCACTTGAAGTAATGTTTTAGTTTATGAATTTTAATTTGTAATGATAATTGATTTAATCTGCAGTAATTTAGTTCTTAAATTTTAATAGGTAATAAATTTTTATATTTTCGAACAATTTAATCTCTAATGAATTTTTTTTAACGATTTTTATTTATATAGTGATTTGATATTTGTAATTTATAAGTATATTTGGTTATTTATTAAATCTTAACCACATTTTTAGGATAGAGATTAAATTGTTACAAAATTTATATTATAGGGATTAAATTGTCATGTATTAAAATTTTGAGATTAAATTACTATTAATCTAGATACTTTTATTCCATCATTTTTTTTAGTAATGGAGAAATTTCATCCAATCAAACCGTGAAATTTTCACACAATAATTCTAATTTGTATAGAGCGGTGGAAAAGAATAAAAAATATTTTTCACAAAATTATTATATTATAATTTATATTAAAGGGTGGAAACTTGGAATTATGATATTAAAAAGAGACAGATTAAAATATTGACTACTTGAAGTATGTGGACCATCTTTTTTTTTTTTCTTTGAGCTCAATAAAGTTGGAGTTGGATCATTCAACTATACCTAAGTTCAGGTTCAAAGCCTCCTGTATCTAGTAGTCAAACAAAAAAAAAACTATGTCTATGTTAATTACCTAAACTATGTGGGATTGACTAATAGAAATAAGAAGAAAAAGTATAATTTTACCTTGGGAAGGTAAATCAATTTTTACTATAAAATTTGAATTTCCGACTTTAGACTATATAAATATTACAATTTTTAAATTTTTGTTTGAAAGTTGTTTAAAAAAATATCTACAAGTATGTTCAATGAAGTACAAATACATATTTAATACAAAGATGATGGATTTTTAAAGAAAGATGACATTGAAGTTAGATTTGTCGAAATTTGTTAGTTTTGGTTGAACGATCGATCTTCTGTAATAATTCGTTGGGCCCTGAATTTGTGTTGACTTTCTTTAAAATGAGCGAATTTTACCTTTTGTTTAATAGATTTGGTCCTTGTCCCTCAATTTTCAGGTTTGTTTTATTGTAATTTTCAACCTTTCAAAATGTCTATTTATAAATAAAAAAAATATTTTAAAAATTTATGGACCAAAATAGAATAATTTTAAATGATACCATACATGTGGTGTACGTGAAATTTTATAGTTTTTATTTTAATATTTAAAAATATAAAAATTAATTAAATTTTTAAAATTTTTAATATAATTTGACTTTTTTTATCTCTTACTATTTGCCTCACCGATTTTTTTTTTTTTTTGATTTTCCATGTTTATCTCACAAAATAGACGTCTCAATAATTCTCACCATGATCCAGTTAGTGTGATTAAAAATATTATTATTCAATTACTTAAATTTTCTTCTATAAAGAAAACACATATTCGTGGATTTTTCGTCTTTTTCTTCCCTAAACAATAACAATAATTTCCTTTGTTTTGATTTCTTATTTTAGTCATTGAAAAATAAAATGACAAAAAAAAGCAAGTTTGTCATCTCTTAAACTTTTTTAATAAATTACTTGTATATTGTAGGTAATCAAGTATTTTTTAAAATAACAATTAGTAACATTGTATTGGAAAAGAAAAAACTAAAAATTGAATGCTCAATCAAACAATCAAACTAAAATATAAGAAAACACAAGACATTAAGTAGATAAAATTTTTATAAAGAAAAAAAAGGGAGAAGTGGAGTGGGAGAGAAAAAGAGGAAAGAAAATGAGAGAGAAAAATTTATATCGAATGACAAATTTATCCCAAAATAAATATGAAAGTGTTTAAATTAAAAGGGTAAGATAAACAGAAAAAGTTTCTCCATATAACCCTTTTATATACATAATAAACATAGAGTTTGAATGGATGAAATTGAAAGTTTAGGGTACAAATTAAATTAATTAACCTTGCATAGTTTGCAACCATATCAAAAACGTTGATATGGTACAAAGCTGATTACTTGATTGAATTGTTACCCATCTGAGAATGAACTTTCTTAGTAGGGGTGCTTTAAAGATGTTCATTTTTTCCTTGCGGTGCCATCCTAGCGAAGTTTTCATTTAGGCTCCCTAAGAGGTGGGGATATGACATTTTGTCCCTGTCACCCAAACGGAGTGGAATAAGGTGTTTGTATTGAAGATATCATAGATGAAACATTAAAGATTGACACCGTCAAAGTGAACATTGCTCAACGGTAATTGACATATATCTCCAACCAAGAGGTTGTGAAAAAAATAAATGTGTTTTGAACTTTTGAGTTTGTTTCATTGTAATCACTAAACTATTAAAATGTCTATTGTAGTATCTAAGGGGCCATTTGCATTCCATGTGACTTGTATCCAATACTTCAATAATATTTTTTAAAGCCCTGAGCCACCTAAGCTATCCCTTGGAGATAATATTGTTGATGCTGGGATTCTAGTATACCGGTTCTTTCCGCTCCGCTCACCAACTCGAGTACTTTGGGACCAAACACCTGCAAAACTGAACAAAACCCTAACCCGGTGTGACCTCAGTCACACTGACTCTGATATATGCCTAAGTTAGCAAGAGGAGAGATCAATAAACAAGTAAAATACTTGAGTGTGTAATTTTGGCTTACCTTTGAGAGGTGACCTCTTCCCTAGATTTGATATTTGTGGGCTTTGGGTCGGGATACCTCCAGCGTCGGTAGAGGACAGGTATAGGGCTTGGCTTTGGGGCCCGAATGTCATACGCTTGAAACAGGGACCGAGAGGGAAAAAGGAGAGCGTCGAGGGTTGAAGGGATCGGCACCAAGGCCGAGAATGGGTTGGCGCAAAGGTGGGGTCAGTGCCGAGGTGGGGTTGGCCCCCTTGGTGGGCCGATTTTCGTGCCTTGGGCCGGCTCTGCTTGTCGATGGACTCGGTTGTCCTTCCTGACATAGTCCAATCTTCTATCGTATTTCTCCATCCATAACAATAGCCCCCACTCTCAAAATTGAATATGAAATTTGTGATCACAGTAAGATTCATGTTTTGAGAGTATTCATTATCAGTGGTTGCTACGAGGCTTGCTTTGAAAAATAGTTCATATGTGTCATTAGTACAAAATTCTTAGCTAACGCCAAGGTTCCTAATTTACTGAGCTCTACCAAAAACTTTTGTATCCAGCTTTCGGATTTAAAAGCCCAGTTTTTGTTATTAGTTGTGTACCAACATCGAGTTGTCTCATGAATTGGAAGTCTTTTCGATTTTCATGTTTTGTCGAATTGCTTGGTTGTGATCAAGTCTCCAGGGCCTTGGGATCTAACTTTAGAAGGGCTAGTGTCGAAGTCTTTGGATTTCCAAGATGCTTGGCATCCGCCAAATGGTTTTATATCCTAACCCTATTCGCCTGCCTTTGTTTTGACCATGCTGAACCTTTTCTGGCTTGCTTCTTTGGTCTGTCCCCTCTTGAGTTTCTTGACCGGTATAGCCATTTATGCATAATGCCCCCTACTTGAGAAAGTTGTTTTCACATAAACATAAGAGCTTAAGTATCATGTTAAATGGTATAAACTTTCATTAAAACGAAAATTGTTCTAATATAATAAAATAACCAGTCGTTTGACATAAACAAATGCAACAGTCGCTTATAAAATAAATGGAATGCGTCAGCAATCTAATAGTAGTATTTCTTGAGATGCTATGCATGCCATGGATGAGGTAGGATTTTTCCATGTGAATATTTTAGGGCATAGGTGCCTGTCCGAACCACTTTGGTGACCTTGTATGGGCCCTCCCATGTCGGTCCGGGAACCCCGCTGGTCGGGTCTTTGGTATTAGGCATGACTTTCCTTAAAACCAAGTCGCCTTCTCTGAAGCTACGCTTCTTGACTTTTAAGTCGTAATATCGAGCGATCCGATTTTTGTACCCGACCGTTCGTAGTTGTGCTACTTCTTGATGTTCCTCTAGTAGATCGAGGTTAAGTTGCATAGACTCGTCATTTTCAAGTAGACTAAATCGTTCTACCCTTAGGGAAGGAAGTCAGATTTCCACTAGCACTACTGCCTCAGAACCAAACGATAATGAAAATGGTATTTCACCAGTTGATGTGCAGGGTGTTGTTCTGTAGGCCCATAGCGCACTGGGAACTTCTTTCACCCACCGCCCCTTAAGCTTCTCTAATCTGGTCTTTAGAGTTCTTTTGATGATTTTGTTAACTGCTTCGACCTGGGCGTTAGCTTGTGGGTGTGCTGGCAAAGAGCAGATGTGCTTCATACCCAATTCTCGGCAAAAGTTCCGAAAAGTTGTATTGTCGAATTGTTTTCCACTATCACTGATAATGGTGTAGGGTATCCCAAAGCGACAAATTATGCTTTTTCAAATAAAGTCGGTGATCTTCTTCTCGATGATTGTCGCTAAGGCTTTAGCCTCAACCCATTTGGTGAAATAATCAATTGCTACCACTGCAAACTTTGTCTAGCCTTTTCCTTGTGGGATGGGCCCCATGAGGTCTATTCCTTATTGGACAAATGACCAGGGACTTATTATGTTAGTTAATGGCTCTGGCGATTGCCTAGGCACTGTTGCGAACCGCTGACATTTGTCGCATTTCCTCGTGAACTGCGTTGCATCGCTTAGCATGGTCAGCCAGTAATACCCTTGTCGGATGATTTTGTGGCTCAAGGATCGTGCCCCATGATAATGTAAATGCCACAAACGCCTTCGTTTATCTCCCTCATAACATAGTCGGCTTCTTCTGGTGCTAAACACTTTAAAAGTGGCAAAGAGTAGCTTCTTTTATACAAGCTTCCAATTTTAAGCACATACTTAGCTGCTCGCCATTGGTGTTGCTGGGCCTCTACCTTTTCGTCAGGTAGGGTCTCATCCCTTAAATACTCGATCAAAGGGTTCATCCAGTTCTTCTCGGGTTGGTTCGCCTATATCCATTGCCTCTTGGACCTCTATGCTCAGTTCGGGTAAATTTTCTACTGGTACAGTTCTTCCTAGGTTGGTTTCATAGGCTGCCGCCAGCCGTGATAATGTAAATGCATTGACATTCTGGGTACGCAGAATCTGCCGGATCTCGTATTTTGAGAATTGTCAGAGCTGGTCTCTTACTCGAGAAAGGTACCTCGCCATCCGTGGTTCTCTGGTTTGGAGTTCCTTTTTCACCTAACTCACAATCAACAGTGAATCACTAAGTATTAATATGTTTGTGACTCCGATATACCTGGCTACTCTCAATCCCGCTAGTGGAGCTTCATACTCAACGTCGTTGTTGGAGGCGTGGAAACTAAATCGCAACATATATTCGAACCTCTCCCTATCTGAGGAAACTAACAAAAGTCCCGCCCTGCAGCCTCTAAAGTTTGAGGACTCATCCACGTACAAGGTCCAGGGCCGCTTTGCTTCATCGGCATGTGGAACGATGCTACATACTTGATGTTCTATCGGTGTTAATTCTGCTATGAAGTCCGTTACGACTTGCCCCTTCATTGCAGTTCTCGGATTGTAGTGGATGTCGTATTCGCTGAGCTCCACAGCCCATTTTACCAGTCGGTCAGAAGTCTCGGGCCTTTGCAAAATCTGCCGTAGAGGGAAGTTGGTGAGGACGGTTATCCTGTGGGCTTGGGAATATGGGCGTAGTCTCCGAGCCGAGGTAACTAATGCCAATGTCAGCTTTTCCATTTGATGGTATCTTACTTCTCCCCCAACCATTGCTTTGCTGGTGTAGTAGATTGAAGATTGTGCCTGTTTTCCTCCTTTATCAATGCCAAACTTATCGCGGGGCCGAATACGGCTAGGTACAAGTAGAGTTCATCTCCCGTGACTGGTTTTGAGAGGAGTGGGGTTGTCCTTAGGTATTGCTTTAACTCCCTGAACTCAGTCTCACACTCTTCTGTCCATTCAAATTGTCTTTTTTTTTTCCTTGGGACTTTAAAGAATGACAGACATTTGTCGGTTGAGCGACTAACGAACCTGTTGAGTGCCACTATCCTTCCGTTAAGCCCTTGCAGTTGCTTTAAATTTATAGGGGGACTCATTAGCAACACATCTTTGATTTTCTCTGGGTTGGCTTCAATTCCTCGTTGATGTACCAAGAATCCAAGGAATTTCCCTGAGGTCACCCCAAACGTGCACTTGCTGGGATTCAGCTTCATCTTGTATTTCCTCAAAACCACAAATGTCTCTGCCAGATCTGCTTCGTGTTGATTGCTTTTCCGACTTTTTACTAACATATCATCTACGTAGACCTCTATATTTCTGCCAATCAATGTCGCAAACATTCAGTTTACCATTCGTTTGTAAGTCGCGACTGCATTCTTTAACCCGAAGGGCATTACTGTGTAGTAATATAGGCATCGATTTGTGACAAAGGAGGTTGTCTCCTGATCCGATAGATGCATCTTAATCTGATTATACCCGAAGTAGGCATCCATGAAACTCAATCTTTCATGTCCAGTGGTGGCGTCGGCTAGTTGATCTATACGACGTAAAGGAAAAGAATCCTTTGGGCAAGCTTTGTTTAGGTTCGTAAAGTCGATGCACATTCGCCATTTGCCATTTGGCTTCTGTTGGGATTTTCTCTACCTTTAAAAAGATTAGAGACTCGTGCAAGCGCACACGGTCACAAGTAATACTCGGAAGTAATCCAAGGTCGAATCCTC
>NW_019104746.1:47941-59772 GCF_001995035.1 Momordica charantia
TACAACTAGAGAGCATCTAAAAGAAGATGAAATGAAGCTTGGAAGGGATGATTTGCTGAGGGATGGATGGCTTCCTTTTATAGCACCATAGGTTGGTTGAAACTCCCCTCCATTTTAGGTGGAAAAGGGTTGAGATTCACCTAACCACCTCACTTGGACTTGGACTTACGGTTTTGAACATGTGGGAAATGTCCTCCTTGCCCTTCATTAATCAAAACGTGCGTTTTAACAAATTGCCCTCCAAAAATGCGCTAGGCGCAATTCTGCAAAAGACAGAATTCTGTTATTTTCTTCCAACTTTGACCGCATTTATCTCATATTTTTCCTAAAGTACCATAGTTTGAATTTTATTCATAAATAATCTATGTATGTTCTACTTTAAGAATATGTGGTTCTTTTTGGCAAATAATAATGGGAAATGGGTCAAAAACGTGGTCAAACAGGGCTACCGACACATGTTTCTGCAGTAAAAAGTCAACCCTAACAGCTTCCTTACCAGGACCACGTTAGATATCCATTGGGGGTAATGGACCTCTCGAATAAAACCCGCTTTTAGTAGTTCCTCCACCTGTTCAGCCAGGATTTCGTTTCTTTCCGGGTTGAAAGCGCGATGCTTCTGCTTTACTGGTTTACAACCCTCGTTGACGTTAAGTTGGTGGACCATGATTCCTCGATTGATTCCGGGCATATCCTCATGTGACCATGCGAATACATCAGTGTTGCTTCTAAGGAAACTTATAAGGCTCGCTCTCTTCTTATTCCCCAACCTGGTTCCAATGTTGACACGACGATCATCGGATGTCAAGGGGATGGATTCCACCTCTTTCGTCGGCTCTCCCCTATCGAAGATGGTTGGACTTGGTAGCTG
Organism: Momordica charantia; assembly: GCF_001995035.1. The sequence continues at coordinate 48,810 of NW_019104746.1, forward strand.
ATCAGGGCTCGAACATATCTCTCCCAAGCCGTCGACTGCTCTATCTCCAGGTGTCAGGGGTATGGATTCTACCCCTCCAACTGGTTCTCCCTTGTCAAATGTGGTCGGGTTTGGTTGATGATCAGGGCTCGGGCATATTTCTCCCAGGCCGTTGGCTGCCACCTCGAGGCTCTCTTCTTCGAAACACTGTTGACCTTCAGGATTTGTATCAACTCGCTTCATTCCGACCTTCCTCGGGTTTGGGCTTCGTCTCGACTCTTGGCTTGTATCTTTACCATAGACGACGCCAAATGTTGAGCTGGGATTCTAATATACCGGTTCTTTGCGCTCCGCGCACCAACTCGAATACTTCGGGACCAAACACCTGCAAAACCGAACAAAACCCTAACCTGGTGTGACCTCAGTCACACTGGCTCCGATGCCTAAGTCAGCAAGAGGAGAGATCACTAAACAAGTAAAACACTTGAGTGTGTGATTTTGGCTTACCTTTGAGAGGTGACCCTTTCCCTATTTATAATCGAATAGCCCCCTAGGGTTTCACAGTCGACTAACCCTAGATTTGATATTCGTGGGCTTTGGGCCGAGATACCTCCAGCGTTGGTAGATGAATAGGTACAGGGCTCGGCTTTGGGGCCCGAACATTATACGCTTGAAACAGGGATCGAAAGGGAAAAAGGAGGGTGTCGAAGGTCGAAGGGATCGGCGCCAAGGTGGGGTCGGCCCCTTTGATGGACCAGTCTCCGTGTCTTGGGCTGGCTCTGCTTGTCGATGGACCCGGTTGTCCTTCCTGACGTAGTCCAATCTTCTATCGTATTGCTCCATGCATAACAAATACAATGATCAAATGAACAATTAGTAGTAGATGTTACTTAACTAAAAGTCAATATATACATATTTAGCAAAATGATATATTTGTATAAAGCTTTAAAATAAAAAAAAATTAACTTCCAATAATTAATTTATCTTTATTAAGTTAAAATATTAAAATTATTTTAAGCAATTATGTTTTAATTTAAGTTTCACTAGTTAATAAATATATTATTAATAATATATCTAAATTTATGGGGTTGATTTATTTAGCAATCAATCTTTATATGTTTAACAAAATTAATCATTTTCATCTTATTAATTGCATCAAATAATTACATTTCTTTTGTTACAAAATTTACATTTTTTAGTTACAAAAATTAAGTATATACTTTAACAAATTAGTTTATTACAATAAAATAATTAATTCAATACATTATTGGCTGTTATTTTATCCATTAGAAATTTAATTTAAATATTTTAACTAATTTTAATTAATTAATTCGAATAAAATAAAGTAAATAATTACATTAAACAAATAATTTATTGAAAATGAATAAAATAAGAGTCTGACACAAAATTCATGAAATTGGACTGGCAAAGAAAACCCTTATCTATGGGAATAAGGGATGTCCGAGAATGTCCGAGAATTAGTTGTTCCAAGTAAAAGTTTTCAAATCTGTGTAATAAACAAGGACTTTCTAGTACATGTCCATTTCCACGGGGTAAACTCCCAACCAAACGGCCTAAGTATGTATACTAACGTGTTATTTGGATCTCTATTCACTTGACAGGTGCAACTGGAAAATTTGGGACTATTGGGAATAGATGCTGGATAATGCGACAACAGAGAAAGTGAAGATGATGATTGGTTCGTGAGTAATCTGGACGCCTAAGAAAAAATGTGCTTTTCCAAAGGGTGAGCCATAATACGGAGACCCTAATTCACAATACAAGGAAAGTCATTATCGAAAACAAGCCAATATTGGACCAACAAATCACCAGTGCATTAACAACACATCATAACAACAGAGTCATCAAGGCAAGAATTCCCTGGACCCCTCCTCCCCCTTAGATTTGGACACTGAATACTAATATGGCTTGGTCGGAGACTCAATAGGCAGGAGGACTTGGGTGAGTCTTGCGTAATTGAGAAGACAAAGATCTTACTAAAATAACGTGGGTAGTTAAATAAATTTTACATCTTCAGGATGCTTGTGGCGTATCTCTTTTAATAAAATACATAGGGATGGTAATTTTTGCACCCACTATCCACGGTTTTCAAATTAGAGGAAAGTGTATGTTGGATTACTTGTATCCCTGATTGGCTAAACTTTGTGGCGATTCAGGACTTTATTTCTTCTTAATAAAAGTATTTTATTTTCTCAAAAAAAAAAAGTTATCGTGGCCTTTATTCAAACCAAATAAGTTAGAAAAAATAAGTATTGGGTAAGTAAATTTTACGCAACAAAATAGTACAACAATGATCTAAATAATCACTTTTTGAAAGTCGAAAGATTAAAATAGTAATTTTAAAACTTTAGAAACTAAAATCAACATTTTCAATGTCTGAGTGACGAACAATAAAATGAGAGTTAAACTTATATTTAAAGTGAATTAAAAATGTAAGCAATTCAAGATGGAAATTGTTATCTCGTTTATAACTCTCTCGAAGCGATTCAATTGTTAAATGGACAGACACAAGATCATTTTGAAATCACATGAATTGTGGAAGAAGCTCAACAGATGGAATGGAGAAAACATAGTAATCTCGATGTCGAATGTCTCACATCGAGAGGAAGACAAACAGTGTAGCGCATGACTTAGCAAAGAGGGCGTTGAAGGAGGATTTAATAGAAGGGTGGGTCTCAATATCCCTATTTGAGTGGAAAATTTAGTTCAAAATGAACTTGGATTCATTTAAGTGGTAATCTTTTCTCTCTTAAAAAAAAAAGTTAATGTAAAAAAAAAAATTTAAACCTAAAAAAAAAAGATTGCATTTGAGAGGAGCATATAAAAGAGGACTGTTATGTTCACTGAGTTTAAAGTTTTGAACTCGGAAAATCAAGTGACTCGGTGAGTGAAAAAGCCGGCGCCAAAGGAGAGCTCTGCAAAATTTGTTGTTATTTTAGGATAAGGCGAAGGCCTCCCCTCGCCCTCTGGCCTCTCCTTTCAATTTCCTCTCTCTCACTCCTCTCTCTCTCTCTCTCTTGTTCTTGTTGTTCTTTTTCTTCCCCCCATTTTCATCCACTTTACTTCCAAAACCCATTTGGGGAAGAGGGAGTTTTCAGCGTAATGGTCAATCTTCAAGCTTCCTTGTTTTGCAATCCTTCTTTTTCTCCCTTGCCTCTGCTTTCTCCTCCTCGCCCCCCTCTTTCTTCTTCTTCTTCTGCTGCTGCGAGGCAGAGGATTCCCTGCTCTCTGTTTTTGCCTTTCCACTATCCGCACACTTCTCGCTCCATTTCTTGCAACTCATTTTCGTTTTCTAATCTACGATTTGGGTCGCGTTCTTCTTCTTCTGTTCCGTGTACATTGCACCCCGAGTATGGGAATTTCAATTCAGAATCAATTTCTTCGGCGGGCGGCTATATGGGTTCTGGTCCTCAAGATTTGGGAATTGATGGGTTCGGCGATCAGGGCGTGAGGTTCGATGGGGGCAAGTTGGAGGATGGTGGAGGCGATGGCGCCAGAAATGGGGCCTCCGAATTTGAGATGAATAATGATGATAATGGCGAGGCAGTGTTGGATACTTCTGGATTGAGTGTGGAAATGGTGGGAAGTGAGAGTGAAATTCAGACCGAGAAAGAGAGGAAGTGGAGGAGGTTGCCGTTTGTGGTGTTCTTGATGGGATTGTGGGCAGCGACCAGAAGGAAATTTGAGAAGGTAATTGAAATCGTAATGGACTGGTACAGTTGGTGGCCATTTTGGCGGCAGGAGAAGCGGCTGGAGCGGTTGACTGCAGAGGCAGATGCGAACCCGAAGGATGCGGCGAAGCAGAGTGCTCTATTAGCCGAGTTGAATAAGCAGAGGTTATGTTCTGAACCTTTTTTTTTTTCTTTTTTTGATTGCCAACTGGTTCTGTTTTGCGGCAGCAGAAGATTTAGTTGATACTGTTTTCAAATTTCAAGTTTGTATTAGAATCAAGGTTCTCGAAATAGCAATGACCGTGTAATTTTCCTCTTGCATCTACAACCTTTTCCTTCTGAGGTTAAAGGAATTTATTCTTGCAATGCCTTCTTTAGGAGTCTTCTTTGGAATTATGACTTCACAAGTCATTAACTGGACGGTACTTTTCTGTCTTGTAGTACACAAATTCCGTGTAAAAGTTGTTTTTCCTTGTTTTTTTCCCTCACCAATGGCCTATTTTTAGGAAGAATAAAGTTGTTATTTCTTTAAAAACTATGGATTTGTGAATAGTGATTTCAATTTATACAAATAACACTAGTTTTTATTAGCAATTCATTTAAAAACTATTTTGAAGACAAAAAATGGTGAGAACTGGTTTCTAAACAGCCTGTTTAGTTTTCAATGACCATGTAATTTTATCTATCTCTTTTAGATTCGAATCATCCCATTTTCCTTTGTCATTTGCTGTGGTTAAAAGAATTAATTATAACAATGCCTTCTTCAAGTAGTTTTTGTTTGGAATTATGATTTCACATGTCATTAACTGGCCGGTACTTACTGTTTCATGCTCTATGTAATGTGTGTTTCCAATTCCAGTCCTGAGTCTGTCATTAGGCGTTTTGAACAAAGGGATCATGCTGTAGACAGTAGAGGAGTAGTGGAGTATCTTCGAGCTCTTGTGGTCACCAATGCCATTGCTGAATATCTTCCAGATTCTGAAAATGGAAGACCGTCCACTCTTCCTACATTGGTACTCAAGCTTGCCCGATTTCTCTTCCTTTCTTAAAAAGATCTCAAATTTGTATGAACACGCTTCAATTAATTGCTCTTTGGTCTGTTCTTATCAATATTTTTAGTTGTTCATGTTGTTCTTCTAATTGAGAAAAAATGCACAGCTACAAGAGTTGAAGCAGCGTGCTTCAGGAAATGTGGATGAGCCCTTTATGAACCCTGGCATTTCTGAGAAACAACCATTGCATGTAGTAATGGTAAGTATCATATCATTCATCAGGATACGGTGTTTCTTGGACTTTTCCTCCTCTATCATTTAATATTCGTTTTGTTGCTCTATGAGAATTACTATTTTTTCCCCCAATTTTTAATATGTGAGTTGAAATGCTTCTGAAGGTTGACCCTAAAGTGCCCAACAAGTCTCGTTTCATACAAGAACTTATCTCCACTATACTTTTCACAGTTGCTGTTGGATTAGTATGGTATTAGCGTTTACCTCATGATCTCTGTCATTGTTCCCCTCCCCCTACCCCCGATTTTAGGGTGGTTTTGTGTTCTTTTAGTTGTCAATTGTATTAAATGAAAGTTCTCTTTCAGGTTTATGGGTGCTACTGCACTTCAAAAGTACATAGGGAGTTTGGGGGGCATAGGAACCTCAGGCGTTGGTTCAAGTTCTTCATATGCACCAAAGGAGTTAAATAAAGAAGTTACGCCGGAGAAGGTAGATACAAAGTATTCTACGTGCTGATTGTATGTGAAATAAATATTGTAAATGTTGCAAAAAGTTGGTGGTTGTTTGGAAACTATTTCCAAAATGGTTTTTTGCATTTTGGAACACTATTTATGTATTAAAGTTGCCTTCTTTTTACTGCATTTTCATAAATGCCTATATATTTTTTTAAAATTTTTTATAGAAAAAGATAATGTTGTCATTTGTTATAAAATCATGAATTTGTGAGTAGTGATTTCAACATGCACATTAACACTAGGTTTTATAAGCCATTTGTTAAGAAACAGTTTTGAAAACAAAAACAGTGAAATCAGTTTTCTAAACAGTTCTCCACTATTATTGCTTTTTTCCTTTTTCCGTAGAGACATGGGTAGAAAAAGATTGTTATTGTTCTAGTTTTGATCAGCCTGGGCAGAAATATAGGATCTTGGTTTAGTTCTAACATGATTTGACTCCTAGGCTAGGTGTCAGTTAAGGTGGGTTAGTGTGGGAAGAGAAGTTATTTGTTTTATGCGTAATTTTTCTTTGTATAGATGGTCTTACATTTTAGTACGCTCTTATTTTATGCAGGTAATTGACAGGGAAAAAAAAAAACTTCCTTTGGACTGAAAGCACGTGATTCAAGATTTTTTATTTTCTGTACTTGTAAGCATTACCTTTCTTCTGGAGCATTTTTGTTCTTAATTACGGGATAACTTTTCCCCTGTAGAATGTCAAGACATTTAAGGACGTTAAAGGTTGTGATGATGCAAAGCAAGAGCTGGAAGAAGTGGTGGAGTACCTGAAAAACCCTTCCAAGTTTACTCGGCTTGGTGGAAAGTTGCCAAAGGTTTGTGTTCGTCATTCCCTGTCTTGATTTGAATTTGTGGTTGCTTTTTTATTTATTTTTTATTTTTTATTGGGATAAAGACATTTATATTTAAAACTGCACCAAAAAAAGGACAACCTAAGGGCAGAGGGTTGAGAAAACCCCCTCTCAATACTTAAACAATAGTAATTTAAAATGGAATTAAAGCTATAGTTGCACAAAAATTTCTTGTGATTTGTTATCCACCAAGAAGCTGTGTCCTTGTACACTAGTACCAAAAGAATCCACGGAAAAAAGATTTCCATCAAAAAGTCTACTATTCCTCTCCCTCAAAAGAAGCCATAATAAAGCTGAGCTTGCAGTTCAAGACTGTTTGAGCTTTTCCTTTAAGGAACAACCCACCAAAGTACTCCTGTCTTTCACCTTGCTTTGTGAAAACTTTCTTCATTGTACCCTGGGATTTCAGAGGGAGCTTGAAAAGAAAACTTTAAGTTTTGTGTGTCCATATTAATGTCTTGATGTTGGCAGTTTTAGCCAGAAACTATTAGACAATTTAATTTTGTGTCATTTGTTTTTCTAATACATCTTTTGTTGTTATGGTTTATTTATTTATTTTGATAAGAAAGGGAGCCTATATTAATTTTTTTTGAACAAGATACAAACTTTTCATTGAATGATAAAAAAGAAACAAATATTCAAAGAAATGGAGAATATATTAATAAAAAAACCTATACAAGAAGGGGAATGATATTCTTGTATAGCTAAAAGGTTACAAAAAGGCTTCCTAACGGGCAATAATATGCAAATGAAAAGAGTCTTTGATGCAACAAATCAAATTGAATTCTTATTGATAGCAGTCTGTCTTAAAGGATACATAAACCAGCCTTTAAATAGGCAAACAGATAAGACACGGTAACAACAAGTTACCATAGAGTAACTACTAACAACCCATAAAAAACAAGTAATAAAAGGATTAAACAGCAAGCTAACTTATAAGAGGTTAGCTACATCACTCTTCATAGGCAAAGAAACTTTCTACTGAGTGTTTTTGGGAGAGTGTTCATACTTTTGCTTCTTCGTGGTGTCTCGTCGACAGTTTTTTGTTACAGCTCTGTGAATCTTAATGCCAACTGAAAATATTTTTTGTAACCGTTGGCTCTTTGGGGATTGCTTCTTCTTTTATAAAAAGCTCTCTATGATAATGAAATTCTCAGTTTCTTATAAAAAAAAGTGAGAAGATGCAAAAGATCATAGTTACATAAATCTTTAGAAAGAAGACAGGGGCTCTGTGCTAGAGTAAATTCCTTCAAAGGTTCTCTTTTTTGTTATGGTTTATAAGAAATGCCATTGTTTAATTTTACACCTAGATAAAGGATAATTTACCTTCGGAAGTTTTCTCACACAGAGGAGCATGTGTATATGAGAACAAAAATAGGTTACAATAGTTCCTATTCTATGAAAAAGGGTTATAGTTTGTGTCCGCCATTTATTTTCGTCTGCTATATTGCAGAACAGTTGTATGATTTATTATGGTCCATTGGAATGGATCTAATGACATTCGTGGTCAAGATGGTTGGTTGCAGAAGGATCTGTTACCAAATAACCAAATTCAACAATTACAAAAATGGTGGAAATAACCATATGGAACAATAGTAGTCAGTAGTAGTTGGAAAGGGGGCTGTTTTTTCATTAGGAACTATTCAACCAATGGGTTCAATTATATAAGATCATCCTACATCGAAGAAGAAGTTTCAGATAATGTCTCTGAAATAAGTATTAGCAGTTGTGATTCAGAACATCTCTCTCCCGATGTTAATGAAGAAGATGAAATCAGTTATGATGAAGAGTTTAATGTGGAGAAAGCGGTCCTAATTTCCAAGAGGGATTTTTCCCCAAGTCAAAAAGCATTAATGATGACCCTTTATCTTCTTCTCAGAGGCCTTCTAAGTTGATTGAGTCCAATCAAATTCTCGATTCTTATTCTTCCAAGCCATGACTCCTCCGCATTATTTTAGCAGCCTCTTTGAAGTCACTTTCTTGGAAAATCAAGCAGCCGAGACTTTGCTTGGGGCTGTTATTGAGTTGATTCTGGAAATTGGTATGTTAGGACATTAATGAGAAGTCTTTTTAGTTTTCCTCCATGAAAAAAACTGTTCTTCATCAATTTTGTAGCTGAAAGGTTACTTGCCGGTTTTATTGTTACGACTTTCATGACTTTTAAGTGTTTTTAAAGTCCATATCAAGCATATTAAGTTTCCAAGGGTCATTAAACGTTTCCGTTGTCCAAGGATGTTTTTTCTCCACGAAGAGTCATTTTGAAATTCGAAGAGTTTCCCAGTTTTAGTCGAATTTGAATCTAATGTTAAAAGTCCTTGAAGATGGTTTTCGTGTAAGCCAATAGATTTTTTTTGCAACTTTTGGAGCTATGGATTCTTCTCATATTGTTGATGTGGTCCATTCTACCGGTCTCATTTTTTACCTTGCCTCAACTTGAAGAAAGTGATTCTGATTCTTTCGGTGTGCCTTTTTATCTAGTTCTTAGATGCGTTATTCATCAATGTTTTTTTTTTCTCTTGGACTTTCGTTCTTCATTTGTTGTTTTTTTTTTCTTTTCTTGCTCCTTTTAGGGGTGTGTATAACTTTTTCTTCCTTTTCATTCAATGTAAAGTTTGTTTCTTGTTTTAGGTTATTCACCAAATAACCAAAGAAATGGATTACAGTTTGTCATCCATTGACACAATTGTCGATGAATGACCTATTAGACTCATTATATCCAAATTCAACAAATTATTAAAGAAATGGTGGACACTGGACATAACTCTATTTAGAAAGCTTATGGTATGGTTGATTGGGACTTTTTTCTTGAAGTGCTCAATAGAAAAGGATTCGGGCATAGATGGATTTCCTGGATTAAAGGCTGCATTTCTAACACCTCTTTTTCCATAATTATAAATAGTAAGCCCCATGGTTGCATTAAAGCCTCAAGAGGCTTGCATCAAGGAGACCCGCTGGCCCCTTTTTTGTTTGTTATTGTTGCAGAATGTTAGATAAAGGTGTGTTGGAAGGCTGTCTTGATGGTTTCAAGGTGGGAGTGAATGAGATTCAGGTGAATCATCTTCAGTTTGCCGATGATACTTTAATCTTCTCCAAATATGATGATCTTCTTCTCTCAAACTTGGAAGAAATGGTACACTGTTTCGAAGTCATTTTAGGCTTTAAGATTAACCTGGCCAAGTCCCAACTGGCGGGTGTGAACATCCTCGAAGTTAAAGTTGCCTCTAGAGCCAATAGTTGGGGTTGTGAAGCTGGGCAGTGGCTCTTCCTCTACCTGGGAATGCCGTTGGGAGGGAATCCAAAGAAGAAGTCCTTCTGGCAGCCTATAGATGAGAAAGTGGAAAGAAAATTGGCTAAGTGGAACTCTTTGCATTTGTCTATGGGGTAGACTTACTCTGGTTAAATCTGTTTTAAGTACCTCTCTATTATTTCTCCATATTCAAATGCCCGAGGACTGTGATCTTGAATCTTGAACAGCAGATTAGAAATTTCTTCTAGAAAGCAAGAAAAGAAGGGGGTGGCCCTAACCCAATTCGATGGGAGATAGTCTCCGATGAAGCTTAAGCTTCAAAAGGAGGGTTGGGCATTGAAAACTTGGATACCAAAAATCGTGCATTACTTGCTAAATGGGGATGGAGATTCATGTTGAAGAGTGAGGCGTCGTGGAGACAGGTGATTACAAGCAAATATCACCTTAATGAGAAGGAATGGTGGCCTGCGATTAAAGGCACAAGGAAGTTCAAGGGGCCTTGGGTTAATATACTTCCTCCTTGTTTGGAAGCGGATGAATGGTATCTGACGAAGGTCGGGAGAAGGGACAAAATGCTTTTTTGGAATGATTTCTAGTTGACATCTGAGTCGTTGGCTAGAATTTTTCCAAGACTCCATAGAGTGGCTCATTCTAAGTCCTATTCAGTAGCTCATTGTTGGTCAGAAGAGAAAAGAGGATGGGATTTATTCTTCAGGAGGAACCTGACATATTTGGAAGCGGAATAATGGGCAGAGTTATCTTCTCTTCTTGCTGGTTTTGTCCCATTTAATTTATGTGATATGGTGGTTGAGTTTTGGAGGCCTATGGTGGAGAAATCCAAAGCAGGAGAAATTCAAAGCAAAGTTAGAATAATGTAGAAAACTTGTTCTGTTTAAAGGAGGCAGACTGACGTTGGTCCAATCAGTCTTGAATAGTTTACCCCGCTATTGAAGGCTCCTGTGAGCATTACGAAGGAGATGGATAAGATAGTGAGAGACTTTTTTTGGAGTGGAGGCCCCTAAGATGTTGCAGCAATCATGGGATATTACCTCTCTGTCGGTTAAGTTGGGAGGGCTGGGAATTGGTGCCTTCCAGCATAAGAACATAGCTTTGTTAACGAAGTGGCTCTGGCGTTTTACTCAAGAAGATAGAGCCTTTTGGAGGAGAATTATAGCTAGCATCTATGGAGTTGACAAGTTCGGGTGGTTGACAAAAACTCCTAAAAGAAAGGCAAGAGGGAGGCCCTGGTTCGATATTGCCAAGAACTGTGCTTCTTTTAAAGAGGCGTTGGCTAATCAAGGGAGTCGCCTAAGTTTTTGGTTGGATAAATGGGCTAGCAATTTGCCCCTAGTGCACGAATTTCTGGATATGTTTGCCTTATCTTTTAAACAGTGTTTCTGTCAAAGAGTGCTGGAATGGGGAAAATCAAACATGGGATTTAGGCATTGGAAGAGGT
>NW_019104746.1:59877-98016 GCF_001995035.1 Momordica charantia
GTTTGGCTCCTAGAAGGAGATGGACATTTTTCTACTAAATCAGCACTCTGGAACCTCACGGAGATCAATTCCCCTAAGCTTCAGAACACCCTTATTAACTTTATTTGGAAAGATGCTATCCCAAAGAAAGTTAAGGTTTTTCTTTGGTCTTTAGCTTACCGAGCACTGAACACATCTAAGAGGCTCCAGAAGAAATGTCAATATTGGTTGATATCCCCTTCTGTCTGTTGTTTGTGCTTGAGAGAAGCAGAATCCTTAGATCATTTGTTTCTTTGCTGCCCTTTTTCTGATAAAGGTTGGTTGGTGTTGTTTGAGATCTTTGGGGTCTCGATCTGCTTGCCTAGGAACATCGAAGACTGGTTGATTGAATGTTTTTATGGTTGGCAACTCAAAGGAAGGGCCTATATTTTGTGGAAGCATGCTTTCAGAGCGTTGTTATGGAATATTTCAATGGAAAGGAACTCTCGCTTGTTCGAAGATAAGTCTAAGTCTTTTGATTCTTTTTGTAATAGTGTACATATCACGGCCTCTTGGTGGTGCCATAAGGATATGAAATTCTTTTGTAACTACAACATCTCCATGATACTACAAGATTGGAGAGCTTGTTGTGTTAGTCTCTTTTGTGGAGGGGGTCCTCTCGGCCCCTGTCCCTTAGGCTGTTTTGTCCCCGTTCTATCTAATGAATTGTTTCTTTATCCAAAAAAGAAAATTTATGTGATAGAAAAGTGTGGTCTCTCCAAAGCAATGGCATTTTTTCAGAACTCTCTCGATAAGATTCCTTCAGCAAATTTCAAGGATAGATTGATTTAAAGGAAAATTTGTTTGGCATATGATAGATTGATTTAAAGGAAAATTTGTTTGGCATATGCTTATGGCTGATGATGCATGAGAGATTAAGAACCTGTGACAGACTTCAAAAGGTGATGCCCAGTGCGTGCCTCTCCCCCAGCTGGTGTGTCTTGTGAAAGAACAGTGAAGAAGACCTTTGGCACTTGCTATTTAGTTGCCCCTTCGCCTCAGCTTTGTTAGTTACCATATAAATGAATTAAATTTACCCAACCCATTATCTTAAGTTTTTGGGTTGAGTGGTGGTTTATTAATTCTTAAGATGGTATCAGAGCGGGAGGTCTTATGTTCGAACCCTTGTATAGTTGTTTCCTCCCCACTTATTATGATTTCCACTTGCTGGGTCTTGATGTTGTTTTCCAAGCCCACAAGTGAGGGGGAGTGTTAGAATCCATATAAATGAATTAAATTTACCCAACCCATTAGCTTAAGCTTTTGGGTTGGTGGTAGTTTATTCATTCTTAAGAAGCTTGTTGGTCGGATCTCTTCAGAACTTTCAATATAAGCTGGTGCTTCCCAAATACAGCCTCTGACGCCCTCCTGGCTCCTACAGCTTTTTCAAGGATCACACTTTAGAGGACAAGCAAACATCCTTTGGTCCCTTGGGGGTAGCTGTGTTGGTTTAGAAATTGTGGTTTGAATGCCACAAGAGGTGCTTCATGGGCCAAGAGTCAGAAAGAAGAGTCTTTTGGGAGAATGTTAGAATTTTTGTGTCTTCTTGGCCTGCTATTAACAAAGTTTTTTGTAATCATAGTATTTCTCAAATCCTTGCCAATTGGGAAGCCTTTTTGTAATTCCTTGGCTTGTGGGGATATCTCATCTCCCCTTTTTGTACCTCCTCTTTGATAATGAAATTCTAGCTTCTTATAAAAAAAAATAACTCTATTAATGTCAATGCAACTTGTAGAGACTAAGGTTGGAGAGAATCCAATGTACAGTATTCTCATTATTAAAGTCTATATATATAGACAAATATACAAGGTTGACCTAATCTTATAAAGAGAAGGTAAATGACAAATTAATATTAATACAAGAATATAAAATATACTAATATATACTCTAACACTCCCCTTCAAGTTGGTGCATATATGTTAATCATGCCCAACTTGTTAGACAAATAATCTATTCGTGCTCCATTCAATGCTTTAGTAAAGATATCTCCTAGCTGCTCTCCAGTCTTCACATACCCTGTAGCCACCAATCCTTGCTGTATTTTCTCACGTACATAATGACAATCAACTTCAATGTGTTTGGTTCGTTCATAAAATACTGGATTAGATGCAATATGAAGAGCTGCTTGATTATCACACCAAAGTTTTATTGGAGTGGTGATGCCAAATCCCAATTCAGTCAGAAGCTGATGTATCCATACTAATTCACACATCGACTGTGCCATAGCTCTATATTCTGATTCAGCACTCGAACGCGACACCACGTTTTGTTTCTTACTTTTCCAAGAAACTAAATTACCTCCGACAAATACACAATATCCTGAGGTTGATCTTCTATCTTCCTTAGAACCTGCCCAATCAACATCTGAAAAACATTCAATATTAAGATGACCGTAATCTTTATATAATAAACCACGTCCAGGAGCACCTTTCAAATAACATAGAATATGTTCCAATGCGATCTAATGGTCAATCGTAGGAGAACTCATAAACTGACTCATAATACTAACTGGATAAGCTATGTCTGGCCTCGTAACCGTAAGATAATTCAACTTTCCTACTAATCTCCTATACTTCTCAGGATCTTTCAACAACTCCCCTTCCTTTGTAAGTTGTAAATTAGGTATCATTGGGGTACTACGCGGCTTAGCAGCTAACTTTCCTGTTTCAGTTAACAGGTCAAGTACATATTTCTTCTGTGATAAGAGAATCCCCTTCTTGCTCCTTATTACCTCAATTCCTAAGAAATATTTCAGCACTCCCAAATCGTTCGTATGAAATTGACTATGAAGGAAAGTTTTGAGTGATAGGATGCCTGATGAATCATTACCAGTAATCACAATATCATCAACATATACAACCAGTAAGATAACACCAGACTCAAGTTTATTCTCGTCGGCAACCTCCTACGGACTCATGCCCTATACCAGCAGCTTCTTCGCCCGAGGATCCAGGAACAAGTGATGACCTTCCAATTGCTCTTAGAAAAGGTAAGCGTAAATGTACTTATCCTGTTTCTTCTTTTGTCTCGTATAACCATTTGTCCTCACCTACTTGTTCGTTTCTTGCATCCCCTGAGTCTGTATCTGTTCCTAAAACTGTTCATGAAGCTTTGTCTCATCCTGGTTGGTGGGCTGCTACATTGGAGGAGCATATTAATGTTCATAGGGTTCTATCTCAAAACCAATTGGCAATGAGTAGCCAATGTCTATTATAAACCATGGTTAGGTCCCTTGATCTCCCCTCAAGATCGTGGCTCTTTTGAGCTTTTTGGGCTCTGATACCATGTAGAGACTAAGGTTGGAGAGAGTCCAATGTACAGTATTCTCATTATTAAAGTCTATATATATAGACAAATATACAAGGTTGACCTAATCCTATAAGGAGAAGGTAAATGACAAATTAATATTAATACAAGAATATAAAATATACTAATATATACTCTAACACAACTCAACACTATCTGGTTTGTAGAATTTATTTGTAGTACTTATTGTTCAAGTATGTTGAGAGAATGAGAGTGAGATAAAATACTGCAGCAGAAATAATAAAATTCTCAATGTTTGATGAATAATGAAGAAATATGAAATGTGAGAGTGGAATTCAATAGATGAAAAAATCAACTTCAAATTGAAGTGATACAAAATTGTTGATACAAATCTTAGTGATACAAACTTCTCATGGAAGTTCACCCTCATATAGGGACAATAGTTGGCCCTATTTAGTAACCAACATACAATTTAAAACAACATTAAAAAACTAAAAACTTACCAGTCATGAAACTGAAATTTAAAAGATGAAAAATAGAAAATTAAATCTAATAAAAGAAACTTAAAGATTTAAAACCTGAAAATTAAACTTGAGTTAAAGAAATAGCTCATGACTCAACAAAGTGGTTCATGAGATCATTGAACTTCTTTAGAAAAATGAGCATTATATTTAACTATCTAAATTAAGTTGAAAATGAGATAATTATGATCCTCGTTTATATTAATGCTAATTGGGAGAATTTTTTCAGACTCCCTTGGCATTTGAAATGATTTTTCCATCAGCTGTTTTATATCTTTGCTGTTTTGTATTAATATATTCTTTGTCTCTTATAAGAAGTGGTTAAAAAGGAGATAAGTTTATGGAAACACAAAAAAATGTACAACAAAATGGGAGAGTAAGGAATCACAACAAACTTTTATTTATTTATTTTTATTTTATTTTATAAGAAGTCAAGCTTTGATTAAGACGAAAAAAATGTACAGGATTCCCAAACTGTAATGAGCTTCTTTAATTTATTTGAATTAGAGAGAAAGAAACAGTAAAATAACATTTAGACTAGAGATAGGAATACGGAATACCATAGAATCAATAACTTCCTCCACATTTCTACACCTATACTAAGCAACATGCCTGTATTTCTCCAACCAAAAAAGAATTTCAGTTCGTTCCTAAATCCATGCCCAAGAAGCATTTATACCACAAATTTTGGGTGACATCTGGACAGCATGGAAGAGTAAGGTTCCAAAATCCTCCCAAAAAGGGACTATAGTATCTGACTGAATTTTGGATGAGTAAGCTTGGCAGAAGAGGTTTTTCCATGTAGTGATGTTGAACCTCAGGATTCTCAAGATACAAAAGTTATTGCTACCGGTAAACCACTTGGAAGGAGATTCCTCATACTTGTGAGCTAAAATTTTACGTGTTTGGTATGAGGAATATCTTTAAGGGTAAACATTTTTCCTCTTTAGGAAAAGGTGACATTAGGTTGGAAAAGGTGGAGATTCTCGAGACGCTTAAAACCCCGGATAGTCTCGAGGTGGAATCTCCGGAGTAGTTAGAGGAAAGAAATAGATTGAAAGTTCAATTTGGGGAGGTGATCCGCAAGGAAGATCAGAATTGGAGACAGAAAACTAAGTTCAAATTAGATTGAAAGTTCAATTTGGGGAGGTGATCCGCAAGGAAGATCAAAATTGTAGACAGAAAACTAAGTTCAAATGGGCTAAGCAAGGGGACTGTAATTCCAAGTTTTTCCATAATTTGGCTAACGGTAGAACGAATAAGAATGTCATTTCTTCTTTGGTTAATGAGGTTTGTGAGGTGCTGCGTATGGATCAACAGATTGAGAGGGATGTGATTTCGTTTTTTAAGAATCTCTACGCATCCCTGGAGTTGAATACCTCATCCAAGAATTGTTTTTGATCCAATCGGTAGGAATCAATAGAAAAGGCAAATCCCTTATGATACACTTTGTTTCTGTGTTCTAGGCCTTTCTTGGAAGGTTTGGATTGGAGTCCTATTTCTGTGTCGAAGAAAGTTAGCCTATAAGCTCCCTTCTCTTTAGAAGAAATTCGCCAAGTGGTGTTTGGGTTTGATAGAGATAAATCCCCTGGTCCGGATGGCTTTACCATGGCGTTTTATCAAGATAACTGGGATGGTCTTAAAGTTGAAAGTGTTCTGGGAGTTCCATGAGGGGTGTGATTGATGCATTCATGAACGAGACGTATGTGTGTCTCATCCCAGAGAAGGAGAATGCTGTCAGAGTCAAAGAGTTTAGACCTATTAACTTGATAACAAACCTCTATAAAATTATTGCTAAAACTCTCGCTGTCATACCTCCTACTATTTAAGAGACGCAGGGGGCTTGGGGCTTGTGTTGCAGGCAGGCAAATTTTGGATCAAGTGTTGATAGCTAATGAGGTGATTGAGGATTATAGAAAGAGCAAAAAGGAGAGTGTGGTTTTTAAGACTGATTTTGAAAAGGCTTACAATCACATGGATTAGGACTTCTTAGATAAGGTTCTGTGGAAGAAAGACTTTGGTTTCAAATGGAGAGCTTGGATGTGGAGTTGCATTAGGTCCCTTAATTACTCCATCCTTGTGAATGAGAGACCTAGGGGACCTTAAGGGGCCTTCGACGAGGTGATCCTCTGTCTCCTTTCATTTTTATCTTGGTAGTAGAGATTCTTAGTAGATTAATTTCCGTTGGAGTGGAGAAAGGGGCTCTGGACGCCTTTGAAGTGGGAAGAGAGAAAGTGTGCCTCTCTCATCTTCAATTTGCAGATGATACCATCTTTTTCTGCTCCGGTAAAGATAGTGTGTTCAATAACCTGAACTGCCTCCTAGGTTCTTTCGAAGCTTTATCGGGCCTTTAAGATTAATAGAGGTAAAAGTTCGTTATTGGGGGTTAATTATGACATTGGTAAGCTTAGAGATTGGGCGACCTTGGTTGGGTGTGAAGTTGGTGAGTTTCCTTCCTCTTATCTCGGTCTCCCTCTAGGCCATAACCCTAGAAGTGTGACGTTTTGGATGGCGGTGCGTGAGAAGTTTCAGAAGCGTCTTTCCTCTTGGAAGAGTGCTTTCTTCTCTGAGGAGGGAGACTCGCTCTAATCCAAGCTGTTTTGAGGGGTATTCCGACTTACTACCTTTCTCTCTTCAAAATCCCGGTGGCAGTCAGTGAGGGTTTAGAAAAGATGATGAGGGATTTTCTTTGGGAAGCTGTGGAGGAGGGGGGTGGAGCTCATCTTGTTAGTTGGAAAGAGGCTTCTAAGCCTCTGGAAGTGGGGGGTTTTGGCATCGAGAACTTAAGGCTTAGGAATGAGGCTTTCTTGGCTAAATGGTTGTGACGTTTCCTCCATGAACCTAGTGCCTTGTGGCGAAGGATTATCGTGAGTAAGTATGGGTCGTATCCGTTTGATTGGGTCTCGGTAGGTGGGTTTAAGATAGGCAATTACAATCTTTGGAAGGCTATTGCTTTGTGTTTCCCCACTTTCTCTCAATCTTTACATTCTGTTGTGGGGGAGGGTCATAACACTTATTTCTGGGAGGATACTTGGGTAGGAGAGAAACCTCTGTGCATTGCGTTGCCTCAACTTTACCATCTTTCTGAGAAGAGGCTTCTTTCAGTGGTTGAGTTCTTGAACCCTAGGGGAGCGGTTCCTTCTATCTCTTTGGGCCTTACTCGTTCCTGGACGGATTGAGAAACTTTAGAGGTGTCTGCTTTACTTGTTCTGGTGTCTAAAGTGTCCCTCTATTATGGGAGGGAGGATGTGAGGGTGTGGACCCCCAGCCCTTCGAAGGGTTTGTTTGGTAGTTTCTATTTCTATATTTTGAATGTTCCGTCTTTTTCTTCCCCATCGTCCCTCTTGGTTAACTCTCTTTGGAAGATTAAAATTTTGAAGAAGATCAAGTTCTTTGGGTGGCAAGTCTTACTTGGGAAAGTAAATACCTTGGATCGTATCTAGGAGAGGTCTTCCTTTTGCCTGGACCCGCAGTGGTGTGTTCTCCGTAGGAATTCCTTGGAAGACCTCGAGCATTTATTGTGGACTTGTCAGTTTGTGCAAGATTTATGGCCTTGTTTCTTTACGTGTTTTGGGATGTTCTGGGTTCGTGCTAGGGAGTGTAAGGAGATGACGGAGGAGGTGCTGTTATACCCTCCCTTTCATGATAAAGGACGTTTTTTGTGGCAGGTTTGTTTTCTAGCTACTTTACGGGGTATTTGGCTGGAGAGGAATCATAGACTGCTTAGGGGGTGGAGAAATCTGTGAACTATGTATGGGATCTCATTTTAGATATGATACTTCGTTATGGGACTTGGTTTCTCAGGCCTTTTGTAATTGTCCGTTAGGCCTCATTCTTTTGGATTGGAGTCTTTTTCTTTAGAGGACTTCCTGTCTTAGGGCCCTTTTTTGCAGGCCCCTTTTTTGTAGGCCCTCTTCTGTACTTTTTGTATCTCTTTTCATTTTTCTCAATGAAAGCGTTGTTTCTAAAAAAATAGATGTTTTTCCTCTTTATGCTGCTTGGATTTAGGCTACCATAAGATCTTTTATTTATTTTATTACACCATGAAATCTTTTAAACATGAATGCTCATGTTTAAAATAGAACTTCGAATGTATGATAAAAAAAGGATTTTCGACCCACCCAATGTTTTTTAAGCGTGAAGTGCACTCTTTGCATTCTCCTACATTTTTTGACATCCCCTCTATTGATCAAGTTTCTGACTTATCACATGATCAACACCTCCTTGGATGATATCATTCAATGGCTCAGAACTATTGGACCTTTGCGCCAGGCCAATTCTAGCGGGTAAAAAGAAAAGGGGTAGCACTCCAGAGGGTACAGAGAACTTAAGAAGCTCGCTGATCATCCATGAGTGAAGTCAGTCCTTCCTCCATCTGAGGGTACCATCCTTGTATTCATGGATTATTTTTATCTAGAATATCAGGGGCTTAGATGCTTGGAAAATATGAGCCCTTTTTAGAAGTATTATCTCAAAAGCAAGCCCGATTTTGTTATTCTCTAAGAAACAAAGTTGAGCAACCTTTATCAATCCTTCATCAAATCTATTTGGAGTTCCAAAGATGTTGGTTAGGCCTCTCTTGACTGCAATAGTTCTTAAGGGGTATTCTCATTATGTGCAAAGATTCCCATTTCTCCAATGGTGAAGTGGTGGAAGATTCTTTCTCACTCTCTCTTCAAATTTTTCTGACATACGATTCCTCTTTGTTGATTTCTGGAATTCAAGGCCTCCTAACTTTAAGCAGCCTTTTCGTCCAAAATTGAAAACCTCTACAACTTGGGTGCTTATTGTTGGGTCTGGTGGAGACTTGTGGCTAGATGTTCCTGGAGTAATCTAGTCACTTACTTCTACTAGAAGCATGAGACTCTTCAACTACCTCATCAGCAATCTTTCTCTGGCGATTATTCCCCTTGATAATGCCATCTTCACTTGGCCTAATTTGAGGGAAAACCCCACCTTTACTTGAATCCCCATTTTCTTGTCTCTCCTATGTGGGTTGATAAATTCCAAAATGCTGAAATTTGTAAGGTTAGAAAGATCTATGTCTAACCACTTTTCTATTCTGCTTATAGGGTAGCACTTCTTCTAAGTTTGAAAATATGTGGCTTGACCACAGAGAGTTTCTTCCTTTTCTTCAGCATTGCTGGAATCTTCTTCCGTTTTTTGGTTGACTGGGACACTTCTCTATCTCAAAAACTGGAAAAGCTAAACTTTGACAGCACTTTTAGAAGCAAGGATGGCCTCCTTACCAGAATTAATGCCCTTGATTCCGAAGATCTTTCTCCCGGAACAACTCTTAAAGAACCCTTAAGTTCTCTCCAGATCTCAGTTTCAGGACCTCATGAGCAAAAAATGTTTTGGAGACCAAGAAGTAGGAATCAAATGGCCAATGAAGAAGATCAAAACTCTAGGAATTTTAATCTTATTGCCTCTGTCTAGACTAAAAGGTATCTAATTTCAGAAAATTTTTATGGTTGTCTTGTTATTAAGCTTGATGTTGAAACAACCTTTCAATAAGGTTTATTGGAGTTACTTTGATGCTATTGAAAGGTGAAACAGGATGCTTAGGGCATAGGTACAGATCTTGGATCATGGGTTGCATTTTTTGGTGTCAATTTGTCCATTACTATCAATGGGAGGCTTAGAGGCAAAACTTGGGATAATTCCCTTTCTCCCTCTATTTTTACCCTCATCATAGATTTCTTTAAATGCTTAATCAGGTCATAATTATGGCTTCCTTGAGGGCTTTTAAGTGGAGAATATGCATAGCAATTACAGTCACTCGATGAAAATATTTCCTTTGGGATGAAGATGGATGGGCAAGCCATAGGAATTGCAGACTTGGATTTTGGGATGAAGATGGATGAGCAAGCCATAGGAATTGCGGACTTGGATTAATCACCTCACGGAGAGAACACGAGGGATGAACAATGATTAACCTACCTAAGTTTTGCATCAGTTCTCTAGGGAACTGATGACATGATTTCCAATTCATTGATGAAACTATCCTTTTCTCCACCCTTTCTCTAGGGAAGCTTTCAAATCTTCTTAAGATCAGTATCTTTTCGGCAACCTTGATACAAGCCTCCTCTTGGCTTATTCTCTCATGGGACACCCTTTTGCCAAGGAGGAAATCCTCTGGATGCATTTTGTTTGAGCTTTGCTATGGTTGATATGGATGGAAAAGGAATCACGGGATCTGATGTAGCCGTTTATGGCTTTGGGTAGTTTAAAAAAGGCTTTAATGATATAAGCTTAGTTGTAGGTTTTAAATCCTTTTACCGTGTGGTAACTACATGTTACTGTTGTTTGTTAGTTTTGCTAGTTGTAATCCCTATATATAGGAGTCTTCTTCAATTAATAAAGGCAGATTAAGATTTTCTTACTTTGATCAAGAGAATCTTCGTCAAATTGGTATCAGAGCTCCCAAAACTTTGCTGGGCACTCAATGGCAGGAAAGAAACCGACAATGGGAGACAACTCTTCCATAACAAGTAAAGAAGCGGATCTACCAGCCGTTCTCTCACCACGGACAGTCACCAAACGCTTGCAGTTGGTTGACGGAGAGATCAAGAATCTACAAAGTGATGTGGGTGAGATTAAGCAAATACTGGAGATGATTCATCAGCAATTGGAGACGCTGAATGTGAGCCAGAATTCAGCAAACAATGACCAACCTTTGCCTCCAAGATTCAGTCAAGATGTTCGGAAGGATGATAGACAAGGTATTCGTATCCAAGAAAAGCTGGCAGCACCTCAAAGAGTTCATCAAGATTATAACAGAGGACCAAGATTACATCAAGATTATCATCAGCATCACCAAGAAGTTAACCTCAACCCTCTGTTCCAAAGACGCCAAGACTTTTACTTGGATTTTTCTAGTGATGAAGAAGATGATTACTTGGAGACGGATGACAACCAACGGGGTTTTCAACAGCGACAGGTTAGGCACCATGAGGCGCCCGATTTTAAGATGAAGATCGACCTCCCATCCTTCAGCGGCAAGATGGAAATTGAGGGATTCTTGGAGTGGGTTCGGAACGTGGAAATTTTTTTTTCTTACATGAACACCCCGGAGGAGAAGAAGGTACGGCTTGTTGCTTTTAAACTCAAAGGTGGCGCATCGGCGTGGTGGGATCAATTAGAGGTCAATTGACAATGATATGGTAAGCGCCCTATTCGGACATGGGAACGTATGAAAAACTAATGAGGGAACGGTTCCTTCCCATCAATTTTGAGCAGATTTTATATAATCAGTATGAAAATTGTCGACAAGGAACTCGTTCCATAGCTGAATACACGGAGGAGTTCCATCACCTGGGTGCAAGAACAAATCTTTTGGAAAGCCAGCAGTATTTGGTCGCAAGGTTTGTTGGCGGCTTGAGGGCAGACATTAAAGAACAGATTGCATTGCAGCCTCTTGGGTACCTCAATGAAGCCATATCTACTGCCACAACTATTGAAGAACAAATTAACAACCGGTATAAGAAAACATATGCACAGCGAAACACTTGGGATCAAGGGGCTTCTTCAAAAAGAAATGCCATCCCTGCGGACACACCTACCGCACCACCTGTGAGCACGTCGTCCAAAGGAAAACAAATAGCCAACGACACTTCTCCGGCTACCAAAACCACGGACCCTACTGTTGGAAAGAAAGTAAGTAATACTTATAACCGCCCAACCTTGGGCAAATGTTTTCGATGTGGGCAGGTGGGACATCTTTCGAATGAATGTCCACAACGAAAAGCTGTTACTTTCATCGAAGAAGAGGACCAACCGGATTATAGTGAGGAAGAAACTCCAGAAGAGGACATTGAATACATAGGTCCTGATGAAGGTGAGACCAATTGCGTTGTCCAACGCCTCCTTCTCACTCCAAAAGTCGAACCAGCTTACCAACGACATGCTTTATTCAAATCTCGATGCACTATCAATGGTAAAGTTTGTAACTTAATCATTGATAGTGGTAGCACTGAAAACATTGTGGCTAGTAAACTAGTTTCAACATTAAATTTGACGTTACATCCCCATCCAGTGCCATATAAAGTCTCTTGGATAAAAAATGGTGGGGAGGCTCAAGTCACACACATGTACGGTACCTTTGTCCATTGGAGCTAGTTACAAGGACCAAATTGTGTGTGATGTTTTGGATATGGACGTTTGCCATATTATACTTGGTAGACCGTGGCAATACTATATACAAGCAGTCCATAGGGGACGCGATAATACGTATGAATTTTGTTGGATGGGAAAAAGGGTGGGTTTATTACCTCTCCCTCCATCTAAACCTATACCTTCAACAGACGGTATTTCAAAAACCAGTACTTTATTAACACTATCCTCGGCAAAACAACTATATTACATAAAGATATGCCTGTTCTTGGTCTTATAGTCAAAAGTTTTGGAATTATCGAACAACCATACTCTATTCCAACCGAGGTGGAACAATTACTTCTTGAATTCAAGACCATTACAGAAGCTCCTAAGGGCTTGCCCTCCTTAAGAGATATTCAACACAATATTGAATTCTTTCCCGGGGCTACCTTGCCTAACCTAGCCCATTATCGAATGAATCCACAGGAATACAAAATTTTACACGATCAAGTCCAAGAGCTCCTTGATAAAGGACACATCCAACCTAGTTTAAGCCCTTGTGCTRTGCCCGCYTTGCTTACYCCTAAGAAGGATRGCACATGGYRGATGTGTGTGGATAGTAGARCCATTAATARAATAACTATAAAATACCGCTTTCCTATTCCCCGCATCAGTGACCTCTTGGATCAACTTAGTGGCGCTACAACATTCTCAAAAATAGATCTTCGGAGTGGATACCATCAAATTCGMCTACRGCCRGGGGATGAATGGAARACSGCRTTCAAGACAAATGAAGGTCTSTTTGAATGGCTTGTCATGCCRTTTGGCCTCTCCAACGCACCAAGTACTTTTATGCRCCTTATGAACCAGGTATTACTTCCTTTTATTAATAAATTTGTTGTAGTCTATTTTGATGACATACTTATATATAGCCCATCTATGTCTGACCATATCACACACCTACATCAGGTCTTTTCGGTATTAGCCACTAATAAGCTAGTCATAAACCTTAAAAAGTGTCTTTTTGTCACATCTGAGATATCCTTTCTTGGTTTCCTTATAGGACACAATACTGTAAAAATGGACCAGCAAAAAATTAAAGCTATAGTTGAATGGCCAGAACCAAAAACTCTAAAAGATGTCCAAAGTTTTCTTGGCCTTGCTTCCTTCTACCGAAAATTCATTCGAAACTTTAGTTCTCTAGCTGTCCCCTTAACTAATTGCCTAAAAAAGGGACCATTTCTTTGGGGACCACCCCAAACCGACTGCTTTACAATCTTAAAAGCCAAATTAAGCAGTAGTCCTGTCCTTACATTACCGAACTTTGACCAATCGTTTGAGGTATCCGTGGATGCCTCAGGTATTGGGGTAGGGGCTGTTCTCTCACAAAGCAGTCATCCAGTGGAATATTTTAGTGCAAAGTTAAGTCCTTCAAGACAAAAGTGGAGTATATGAACAAGAGCTCTATGCTTTGGTTAGAGCTTTAAAACAATGGGAACACTACCTTCTAGGGAAAGAATTTGTCCTTCTCACCGATCATTTTTCATTAAAATTTTTGCATACCCAAAAATCTATTAGTAGAATGCATGCACAGTGGCTATCATTTTTACATAGATTTGACTTTGTCATTAAACATACTTCGGGAAGTAGCAACAAAGCAGCCGATGCTTTGAGTAGGAAGCATAGCCTCCTTACATTACTCAAAGGTGAAATCATAGCTTTTGACCATCTTCCGGATATTTGGCATAATTGTACACAACATATAGCTTCACCTGATTATCATATTTTCAATGGTTATTTATTCAAAGGAAATACCCTATGTATTCCTCATACATTCCTTCGGGAAGCTATTGTTAAAGATATACATTCAGGCGGGTTAGCAGGCCATTTAGGTCGAGACAAGACAATCACAATTGTTATGTCTCGGTTTTTCTGGCCCCAACTCAGAAAGGATGTTACTAATTTTGTTCATAAATGCTATATTTGCCAATCCTACAAAGGGACATCTCAAAATACGGGGTTATACACACCCTTACCTATTCTCGAAAATATATGGGAGGATCTATCGATGAATTTTGTACTTGGTCTTCCTAAAACCCAAAGAGGTTTCGATTCTATAATGGTTGTTGTGGATAGGTTCAGTAAAATGGCCCATTTTATAGCTTGCCGAAGAACTTCATATGCAGTTTCCATTGCTACCTTGTTCTTTCGTGAAATTGTACGCCTACATGGTATACCAAAATCCATTGTATCCGATCGGGACGTAAAGTTCCTTAGTCACTTTTGGTGGACTTTATGGAAAAAGTTTGATACTACACTAAAATTTAGCACTACGAGTCACCCGCAAACAGATGGACAAACAGAAGTAACTAATCGTTCATTGGGCAACCTCCTTTGATGCATTAGTGGGGATCGTCCAAAACAATGGGACATGGCACTTGCACAAACCGAGTTTGCTTTCAACAATATGAGCAACTGAACAACAGGGAAGTGCCCATTTGAGGTTGTATATACTAAACTCCCTAGGTTAACTGTAGATCTCGCTAATATTCCTCTTTCTGTTGATCTTAGTGTGGAGGCCGAGGAAATGACAGCTCGAATTACTCAACTACATGAGGAAGTTCGACAACAATCGGAGATATCAAATGCTAAGTACAAGGCTGTTGCGGATAAGAAGCGGCGATTCAAAGAATTCCAAGTGGGAGATCTTGTTATGATCCATTTAAGGAAGAATCGCTTCCCAGTGGGAACTTATAACAAGTTGAAGAAAAGGAAGATAGGACCTTTTACTGTACTGGAAAGGTTTGGGGAGAATGCTTACAAAATTAGCCTCCCAAGCGATTATAATATCAATCCGGTCTTCAATGTAGCGGATATTCACCCATTCCACCCCCCTGATGAGTTTGATTTAGCGGCTTAACTCGAGGACGAGTTTTTTTTTCTTAGGTGGGGGAAATTGATGTAGCCGTTTATGGCTTTGGGTAGTTTAAAAAAGGCTTTAATGATATAAGCTTAGTCGTAGGTTTTAAATCCTTTTACCGTGTGGTAACTACAAGTTACTGTTGTTTGTTAGTTTTGCTAGTTGTAATCCCTATATATAGGAGTCTTCTTCAATTAATAAAGGCAGATTAAGATTTTCTTACTTTGATCAAGAGAATCTTCGTCAGGATCTTTCAAGATAAAGAACAAACTACAGACCATATTTTTGAACTATAGTTTTCATGGTTGTTACTTGGTGTAAATATCTTTTTGGCTACCTCGATTTGAATGTCAATCTGAACTGGATTTTCGGATTTTCTATGTCTAATCTCAGAAAGAATTTTCTATGGTTTGAAAGAAATCTTATAATTTTCGAGGACCGGTGTAAATCTTTGTTTGATCGGTTTAGCATAGCTAAATTTAAAGCATCACCATGGTGTTCTATGTCTAATCTTTTTGGGAATTATTCTCCTACCCTTATTTGTTCTAATTGGGGTGCTTTTGTTCCCATTTTTAGTTTTTGTGTTTTGCATTTGTTTCTTTGTCACTCTTTCGAGAGTTTGTATCGTTGAACATTTATGTTCATTTTCATTATTTTAATGAGAAGTTCGTTTCTTGTTAAAAAAAAAATCTTGGAAAATAGAATGTAACCTAGTGATAACAAAAATCTCCTCAAAATTCACAGTGACAACCTCCTTATTATCATTTTTACCCAGAAATCCTTACAAGAATCCTTGACCAGAAACCTGACAATAACCCACCACCGAAATGGTCTTCTTAAAAAAAACCTACAGGAGTTCCTTTCCAACCACAGATGCCATAGGAGAGCTCTTGAAGCACAATTCCACAAAAATTTAGCCTTCTTAGGGAGGTTCCACAAAAAGATCCCCATGAATCATTTCCTTTTATTTATTTTTGAGACCCATAGATTTTGTAACTGAACATTTAAACCATGGTTGGAGCACATGCGAGCTCCTTCCAGGGCCTAACTTTGGTTTCTTTTCATACTAAAAAAGAAGGCAACCTTTTTCATTAGAAAATCATGGGCTGTCTGATGCTTTTGTTATTCTATATCCTTTATTCCTTTTCTTTCTGGGTTTTTTTTAGTAACTTTTTCCCTCTTGAGAACTTCTTGACAAGAAGTTCTTCGTCTGGTCTTGCTTATTTTGATGATCTTTGCTGTATTTATTTCACATGGTACCTGCCTAAAATATTTATTTACAGGGAATTCTTTTAACAGGAGCCCCAGGAACTGGAAAAACTTTACTTGCCAAGGTAAATCTTCACTCAGTTTTCCTATATGAAATATTATGTTCTTTTATTAGAATTGCTGTCATCTATGCTATGTTCTATCCATGACTTTTGGCTTTCATTTGCTCTCTTCTGTTGGACAATTTGTTCAATATTTTGGCTGACAGCTGACTGGTAACGTGGACGTCCGCTCTCATAAGATCTCTATAGTAGGTACTTTAGAAGAAGGTCCAGACATGACGAGATGGTTCTTTTTTCTTAGAAAAGATATTTCTTTTCATGATCTAACCTGGTTGTTTTCATCACAGAAGACAGATTAGGGAAATAGTTGTTAAGGATGAATAAACCACCACTCAACCTAAAAGCTTAAGCTGATAGGTCGAGTAAATTTAATTCATATATAGATATCTCAACACTTTCTCTCACTTGTGGGCTTGGAATTGCAAGAAGACCCAACAAGTTCTTCGATTTTTCAATAAGGAATGAGATAATCATCAAAGAGGGAAGTTTTACAAAAAGGACATGGGAGCTAAGGAGCCCCCTATAAGGGACAAGGGTTTATTATAAGAATCATCACCAGTCCTAGTTGATCAAAGATAGAATATTACAAAATTCCAGCGGTGAGGCTATATACTGTACCAGCTCTGAAAAATTGCAAAGGGCCTGCTAAGTCATTTAAAGTTATGTTGTACAGATCAAACTGAGCAGAGGCTTTCATCAAAACCATAGCTTTTCAAAAGAATTTCCAATGGAAAAATGTTTCAGGTGTGAGCAAGCTGACCTAGACACTTACGGATATCCAGAAGAAAAAAAAAAGTTTCAGGAAGAAGGGAAGAAACATCCTTTGGATAGCACCAGGCCGTACCTAAAACTTGAAAAATAACATTCTAACGCTTGGGTAGCAAACTGAGTGTGATGTGGATAAATGGTCCATGGTCTTCCTACCTTTTAATCAGTAAAAGCAAACGTGAGCATAATTGTTAGTAGGGATTCTTTTTCTGCATATTATTTCTTGAATTCTCAGGCTTTTATAATCTAAGGACTAAACGAAGAATTTAGTAGGGTTTTATTTGGGTGCTTATCCAGCTTTGGATAGGAGCCATTTAGGGTGGAAAAAACAAACAGGAAAACCCTTGAGGTGTCCAACATACTCACCAAATAATCGTCATTATGGTTAAGAGCATCTACATTCAGTTTAGTGGGTAAATCAATCCGCTTAGCTGAATGGAGTGAAAACTTCAAAGTCAGTTCATACTAACTTAGGATGCTAGGGCAACCCCAATTTTAGTTCCTTTTAAAATTTTGGTTTTATCTTTCTTCTTGCCATATTCAAATTCCTCAATCCTCAGCGACCTCCTTGTGTTTTCATTCTTTAGTCAATCTGGATTATAGGTTCTATATGGAGTAGGTTTTAAGAAATGGCAGCACAATCTATGCTTGCATAATTATATAAGGTTTGACCTATTAATGCATTAATGGAGATTTACTTGCCGTGTATAATCTTGAAACTATTGATATATTTAAGGATTTTTCATTTGTTTGGTAGTTTCATGATATCATTATTTTTGTATTGGTTTCTTTATCATCTCAGAAAATTTTATACAAGACTTTTTTTTTCCCTTTTTTAGTTAATTGTTCAATCTACAACGTCTAATTATTTTTGTACGATGACTTGATATAATTTGTGTCCTCAAGGCTATCGCTGGTGAAGCTGGTGTACCATTTTTCTATAAAGCAGGATCCGAGTTTGAAGAAATGTAAGCCTTATTTTTTTATTGTATTGGTGGTCTTGTATTAGAAAACATCCCTTTTTCCTTGTTGGAGTGAGGCATGAATATGTTAACGTCATCATGTAATTATAGTCTAGTTAATTAAAAGAATTAACGAGAATTTGCCTTGTAGTGTCATTTCTATCAAATGTTTAACAAAAACTTGTTTAAAATAGTTTTTCATGCAAAGTGCAGGGATTAAAAAAGAATATTTAAAAGCTTAAGGACCAAAGAAGAAAATATGGAATTTCATACACCAAAGTATGATTTAAACCTATAAACTAAGGTGAATGAGTTGCTACTTTAGTTGAACTGTTTAACTTATTTACTATGTTTGGTTATACATGTAAATTGTAAACTTTTATTTTCAATTTTGGTTCCTAATTCTTTTTCTTATTTTTCTTATTTTCTTTTTGACAAGAAACCAAAGCTGAAATATCAAAAAAAAAAAAAAGAGAGAGAGAGAGAGGAATAATCCCCTCCCAAAAGAGAACTAAACCATTAAAGTCTTCCAATCATTTATAATAGTGAAGAAGTAGTTACAACATAATTTCTTGTGGTTTGAACACTACCACGATGTAATATGTTGTACATTACATTTACTCTAAAAATGATCCACTGTGCTAAGTTTATCTTCAGAAATCCTCTAATTTCTCTCTTTCCCTAATCATCCAAAAAAATAACCCTCACTGCAAATTGCCACAAGATTTTAGCTTTGCCCTTAAGAAAACTTCCCCTTAAGCTCAAGCCACAAATCCACTTTCTATGGAAGAAAATCGCTAAATCAAACACAAACAGGAGAGAAGACCATGCAGAAAGCAAACAGACAATGAAGAAATAAATGAGCATTGCATGTCTACCGTAGAGTAGGGACTATCAGCTGTAGCCTGTAGGATTGTGGGATTATCTGAGCATTACTTTAGCATTAGTGATGCTGACTCTTATGTCTTCAATTGGCAGGTTTGTTGGTGTTGGTGCTCGGCGTGTAAGATCATTATTTCAAGCAGCCAAGAAAAAGGTTTGTTTCTCTTAGTGATGACTTAGATTTCGTTTGATAATAATTTTGTTTTTAATTTTCTATTTTTAAAAATTATGCACGTTTCCTCACCATTTCTTTGGTATGTTTTTCACCTTTCTTATAAAGATATTTGAATTCTTAGACAAATTTCAAAAACAAAATCAACTATCTATTTTTATTTTGGTGACAAAACAAAATCAAGTTTTTAAAACTACTTTTTCGTTTTTGTTTTCAAAACTTGGCTTAGATTTTGAAAATGATTTTACAAAGTAGATAACAAAATAAAGAAATACGGGTGGAAATAGTGTTTATAGCCCAACTTTAAAAGACTGAAAATCAAAAGCTAATAGTCTTCAAACGAGGGCTTAATCACCTAACTTGAAGGGGCATGTAAACTCAAAGAAATGTCTAATATGAGGTTTCTAAGGTTTTTTTGTAATTATCAAGTTAGATGTTATTCTTTTGGATTGGAGCCCCATACTATAGGCTTGGGTCCTCTTGACAAGCTGTTTTTTTTGTACTCCTTGTTTTTTGTTTACCTATATTCTTTCATTTTTTTTTTCATTAAAAGCTTGGTTTCCTATATTAAAAATAAAAAATAAAAAATGGAAATGTCTGATCGATAGACAGATTTAGGGTGAAAACATCCATCCAAGTGCAATTGTATTATTTATCTTGTCCCCATCCTCTGCAGGCTCCTTGCATCATTTTTATCGACGAAATAGATGCTGTTGGGTCCACTAGAAAACAGTGGGAAGGCCACACAAAAAAAACATTGCATCAACTGCTTGTTGAAATGGATGGCTTTGAACAGAATGAGGTTCATCCAAACACTTTGCTGCATTTGTGAGTTTTCTTATCCATTAAGGGGTCGGTTTTAATTTTATTTTATGCAGGGTATCATATTGATGGCTGCTACGAACTTGCCAGATATTCTCGATCCAGCTTTGACACGGCCTGGTAGATTTGACAGGCATGTAAGTTCCTTTGAAGCTGTCATAGTTTTTTTTTCCCCTTCTTTTCTTAGAGAAGTCGGAGACATTTTATTAATGAAGTGCAGAATTCTTTGAATAATAGTGATTTGTATCATAGTTAGTTGATAAATTATAGTGACGTTTATTGATATTTGATTTAGTTGAAATTTTTATTTCTCTTCAAGAAAAATTATAGTGCTTTTGGACTATATTGAATCACTTTATTTAAAGCAGGATTTGTATCATTCTAAGCCAATATTTGAATTTTATCCGTTTTCTATACTGTTATAGTTTCTTCCAGTAGTTAAAACTAACAAACAGCTATTTGTAGATTGTTGTCCCGAACCCTGATGTACGCGGTCGCCAAGAGATTCTAGAGCTCTATTTACAAGATAAACCATTGGCTGATGATGTAGATGTTAAAGCAATCGCTCGAGGTACACCAGGATTTAATGGGGCTGGTAAGTCTTCACTTGTGTGTAACTTAAGTATGATTATTCCAATTCTTTTATTAATAGGAAAGCAAAATTTTTTATTTGTACAGAGAAGTATCTGGAATGATTACTCAATGGAAAATTACAATGGGTGACAAAACTACTTGTAATATTTCCAAATTTGTTACACGGAAAAATAATTTGAAAATGTACTATTCTTGTACTATGGATTGATATACTTAATACATATCTTAAAGTTCACTAATATATCTAATATAAAATACATCACTGAATATATCTACTATTGATCTACTATTATCGCAAAAACTGCTTAAATTCTTTCGACTTAAATCTTCCTTTTCTTGCTGAATTTTCTTAGCAACCAACTTTTGTTTCCTTGTCAGATCTTGCAAATCTGGTGAACATTGCAGCCATTAAAGCTGCAGTTGAAGGTGCAGAAAAGTTGAACTCTACGCAGTTGGAATTCGCAAAAGATAGAATAGTTATGGGTACTGAGAGGAAAACAATGTTTTTATCAGAAGAGTCAAAGAAGGTATAAATTTCTGAAGAAATTGGTTTCTTTGTCACTAGCACTTTCAGTTATTTCAACTACATTTAGATAGTGTTTTTCATCGACAAATGATGTTTTATCTTCCCAAATAGTATATGGATGCTTGATGATGCACATCTCTCATTGTAGCTCACTGCGTATCATGAGAGTGGTCATGCAATTGTCGCTTTTAATACCGAGGGTGCGCATCCAATTCATAAGGCAACGATCATGCCTCGTGGATCTGCTCTAGGAATGGTCACACAGCTTCCTTCGAGTGACGAGACATCTATTAGCAAGAAGCAACTATTAGCACGACTCGACGTTTGTATGGGAGGAAGAGTTGCGGAAGAGATCATATTTGGGGAGGACCATATCACCACTGGAGCAAGTAGTGATCTTCACACAGCTACAGAACTTGCCCAATATATGGTACTTCACTAGATTGTGTTTCTAAAACTATTACATTATTTCTTATCCTCAATGCTGTTCTTGAATACCAATGAAGGTGTCAAATTGCGGGATGAGTGATGCAATTGGACCGGTTCATATCAAAGAACGTCCGAGCTCAGAACTGCAATCCCGTATCGATGCTGAAGTATGTTTTTGGTACCTTCTGCCCTTTGAATGATCTGGCCAAGCAAATTCCTTTGAAACCTGAAATTGTATTATTTGTTCTACAGGTGGTTAAACTCCTTAGAGATGCATATGACCGTGTGAAAGCCCTCTTAAAGGAGGTTCGTTTAACATTTGAACTTTGATAAAAGTAAATGGGGTCCAAATGTGTTTTTTTTAATTATTAGGTTAAAAATTTTAAGAGTACTTTTTTACCAGTTAAAATCACTTTTTTGAAATTTTCGATACTATCCTGTTGAGGTGGGGAGGTTTGGGAATTGGGAGTCTGAGGCTAAGGAATGAGGCCTTGTTGGCTAAATAGTTATGGTGGTTCTTTCAAGAGCCTAACGCCCTGTGGTGAAAGGTTATCGCAAGCAAGTCGCAGGTGGTCAGTTGAATTGTGCTAGAAATCCTTGGAAGGCTATCTCATCTAGTTTTCCCTTCTTTTCCCGCTCGAGATGTTTTGTTGGGGATGGTTCTGATACTTACTTTTGAGAGGACTTTTGGGTGGGAGACAATCCTCTTTGTCTTTTATCCCCTCGTCTTTACCACCTTTCCAATAAGAGGTTAGATTCAGTAGCCTCGATTCTAGAGTCGAGGGACAGTGGGTCATCGCCTTCTTGTTCTTTAGGTCTTCTTTGTCCCTTTACTGATAGAGTCCATGGTGCTCCTTGTCGTCGCCTTCTTGTTCTTTAGGTCTTCTTTGTCCCTTTACAGATAGAGTCCATGGAGGCTTCGACCTTGCTCCTTTTGCTTTCAGATGTTCATATTCGTGAGGGAGTAAATGATATTCGGGTTTGGTCCCCAAGCCATTTTAAGGGGGTGTTTCATGTAGTTCTATGTTCCATACGTAGAGTGTTCGCTTCGCTTTAGGAGGTCAAAATTCCAAAGAAAATTAAATTCTGGGTGGCAGGTCTTACATGGGAAGGTTAACACTTTGGATCGTAATTAAAGGTATGGAGAGGTCCCTGGAGTCCACGTGGGATCTCATTAGGTTTATATAAGGCCCCTATCGTTCGTACCTACGCTAGAAGGGGTAAAAAGGAGAATTGGAGGCCTATAGCCACAACGGCCAGGGGAGAGAATGTGTGAGAATATAGGTCTGCTAGTTAGTGTAAAACTCCTTATTTTCTAATATGGTCATTTTAAATAATAATGCAGCAGTGTAAATAATTAAACACTATATCAAAGGAAAGACTTCTTTATTAAACTTTAAAGTTAAAAACTAAAGATAAGGACAAGTCCAAATTCGAAACAGAAAACCTATATTATGACAAAAAAAAATAACTAGCAGAATGATATAAAGTTCTCATAATCCAAGTTCTCCTAATCTAACAAAAATATTGAAAAGACTAAAGATTTATAACTCATACCAAAACATGTTATTCCTCGATCACTATCCGAACATTCACTCGAACCTCCATTTGAAAACATTTAGAAAACAAAAATGAATACAAAAATACTCAATAAGTGATTTTCATATCAAACATTAAAATTCACTTTTTCCTGCAAAACAAACGACACGAAATACAAACAAAACGGAGTTACGAAAGTCCTTATAAAACAAACATCGCAACTTTCAAGAGATCAAATCATTCAATCATGCAAAACAAACTTTCATTCATTCATACTTCCAAAATCAGAATGGGAAGATGCATTATTTGGGTAGCTTACAGATCATATATGATTATCTATTGGTAACACCAATCAATCAATCAGAAGCTTCAATCAGAGTTATCGAATTAATATGACCAGAACAATCAAAATGATTACTTCAATGTGGTAATTAATATGACCAGAACAATCAAAATGATTACTTCAATGTGAGACCACGTGAGTGAATAACACACACATGAATCTTCATTCCCAAGGAATGTCAAACCACAAAAGTGCCTCCCACAAATAAGTCGGAGACTCATAACAGAAATCCATATTTCAAATTAGGCTATTAAACCTAATAAGCAAACATTCTCAAAACAAAAATCGCATATCCTGATAGCCCTATCGAATTAATTAAAATATCTTTAAAAGATGTGCAACACAAATATATACTTTAGTAGTAAACCACTTCAAAACATAAAAATAATTCCAAATAAAACTTTATCAAATCATACCAAATATACCTTAAAATATTTCATAAATAAATAAAAGGTCAATTTAAAAAAATACTTATCAAAACCATAATAAATCTTCCATTTTTGAAAGTTGTGGGAATCACAAATTTTCAGAAGGTATATGGAAAATTACTTACAAATTTATAATATTTCTAGGAGAGATGCAACAAATTACTTACCTCTATCGAAAATAACTTCTTCCTTGAATACTTGTGAACCTTTTTAGAAGCCTAAAATACAACCAATATTTAAAATAAATTCTAAAATCCTATACAAGGATTTAAAATCCATCTAATTACTAAGCAAATCTTATCTACCTAATTTTAAATACTTTTTCACATAAAACAATTTGGAAAATATGGATTTCATGTTACAAAACCAGATCTGAAAAATTAGGTTAGAATACATTAAAATCCAAAAATAACCAACTTTAAAAGTCCAAGAATCGGTACTAATCAATATGGGATAAATTTACAAAGAAGTTGTCCAAACGGTACACAATCTCAATCCCTTAATGATACATTAAACATCAGCTGTCTTACATTTTAACACAACTTTAGCTGAAGTTCTAATGTTTGGCATTCTTGTTTTCAGCATGAGAAGGCATTACATGCACTATCAAATGCCCTCTTAGAATGTGAGACACTCAATGCAGAAGAAATA
This sequence comes from Momordica charantia, assembly GCF_001995035.1. The sequence continues at coordinate 84,148 of NW_019104746.1, forward strand.
AAGAGGATTTTACTTCCTTATAGTAGAGAAGGGCCGTTGCCAGACCAACAAGTAGAAGAAGAACAAGGGGATCTTGTGTTGGCTTGATTGAAGTTCACTGACGTTGCAGCAGCCCATTGCCATCACTGTAAAGTACCTGAATCAACCAAGAAAGAGAGGTGATATTTTATAATTTATTCCGATACATATGATGGGTTTATAGATAGTAAATGTAGGATCTTCTTAGCAACTTCTTCAGGCAGATTGTGTATTATTGCCACTTTCCACAAGTGGGGCGAATTTTTGAACACAACAATCAGTTTCTTAATATATTTCTTTTCAGGAAGAACGCTTTGTAATATTTGACATTTTTTTCTTCTGACAGCACACGTAATTTTGATGTTCAGTCATCAATGTTACTGTTGTATAAAATCTATTCTTCTTTGATATCGATTTAACTATCAGATCTCTAATAAAGCCAGATTAATCATGGTGTTCTCACTTTTCTTCTTTCTTATGTAGGGTAAAAAGATTATTAACACCAAGATGAATGTTTAGAATTATAACTTGTTTGAAACTTTTCTTTTATTACTATTATTATTATTATTATTATTATTATTATTATTATTCCACTGTCGGGTGTTCCAAAGTATCTATATTTGTTGGTATATGTGCTGTGAATCAGTCCCTTTAGATTCTGCACGCCTCAGAGGACAGAAAGCTAGAAAGAGAGTAAATACTCACAGTTTGCTGCTATCGAGCCGAGCGTCAAGGCTTGTAATGACAACATGGTGTAAATTCAGTCCCCCAGAAACCTGACAGATTCATGGAGAGAGAAAAGCTTCAGTGATGTCATAGAATCTATATTGCTGCACCTGCAAAAATAGGTCAAGTGAATTGAATTGGGTTTGGTTAGATAGAGAGCTGCACCTTGGACCCACAAAAATATCTACTCTGACCCGAACACTTGCCAATTAGCCTGATATTTTGCATAAATCCAAGCCGCAACAATTTGTCCCACTCCCTTCTGAAGGAAGTTCGAATGTCTCACCCTCGCCAGATATCTAAATAATTCCAATACATAGTTTTTAATATAAATTAAAAAACTTGGACATTATAATGTATGCATGAACTTCTGACACTGATGACCATCATAATTTAATCTGTATGTACAGTAGAAGCAACAACAAATGCAACAAAGCTAACATTATTACACACTCTTCAGAGGGAAGATGGGGACATTGGCAGATAGATGGATTTATAATAAGTCGGTAGTAAATAGTAATGCATGTGTGTGTAAGCTCACAGGGAGCTTTTTGATGTCAAATCGTCAGAAATACCCTGTGGTGATGTGAAGACAGCAGAGAAACAACACAGAACACCACCAAGAAATAGCATTACATTACCTCAAGTTAACATAGCCTCTCATCAGATTTCAACTAACTGTTGCTTGTAAAACTGAAACAGAGAGGGAAGCGAATATACAGAAACCATTCATTGCTATCACAAATATACACAGCAAAATAAGCATACATCACCATGGACAAAACCCTGGAAATCAGATGAAGGAATGTAGATTTCCCCCTCTCTCTGTCCCTCTCTGCTCTATCTCTCTCTCTCTCTCTCTCTCTAAGTAGCTCAATTCTTCAAAGAGTTTCTCAAACCTTACAAGACCCTCGGTGCTCCAGGTACTAGATAAGACTTGCAGAACTTAAATAAAAACGAAAATAATATCAACCGATACAAGATGGTGCTAATGTGTGTACAATATACCCCCTCTTGCCAGTCCATCTCCAAAGCCTCCAAGATATGAGAGCCTAGGAAGCTTCATTCATGGCAAGCCCTTGCATGCATCACACGGTTACTATTCCCATTTCTTAGATCCTATCAAGAGGCTCAGTGCGATCTTGCACTGCAAGCCGCTCCGAAACATCAGCAAGTGACTTGAGATTGCATTTGATCAAGGCTTCCACAAAGTAGCAAGTCTCATCCTTTGTGTTTCCTTCAGGCACATCCACCACAAATGATTCAATTACCAGAGTCCCTGGTCTTCCATCAATGATTTCTGGATGCAGGGATATGATTGAAGAGTAATTCTGAAAGAAAGATTTCGGTAATTTAGATTTGTTACTGATTTAGTCACATAGAAAAGATCGATCGCCCAATTGAGAAAGAGAAATGAAGCCTTTAACTAGGCATCCCCAAGCATGAAAGTAAGAACTATGAGTCTTTAATTGCTAGTACAGAAACCGATAAGTGATGATAGTAGAAGCAAAAAGCCTGTGTAAAATTTCCAGTTTCATTCATCAATCATAAAGCTGGTGCCATGGTAGAGCTTTGATTCATGTTAAACCCTTAATCAGACAGACAAACGAATGGTATCATGAGAAACTCATCATTCTTGTACGGTTGTACCCAAAGCACATGCCACAACAAATAGTTGACATTACATGGATAATAAAAAACTATATTCAAACTTGGCTTAAACTTGGAAATCCCCTGCATTATCCATGGGCACAAATGACTATAAAAAGCACATTTGAATAAAATCTTTTCTCAAATCCACAAAAGGGTTCGTTGTTATAGGTGATAGTGCACTTTCAATAAGAAATGCTCTAATAGTTATTCCTTTTGATCTATATGAAATCACAGTTCTCAAACTACTGATTCGAAGTCATTGTAAATAAGTTAGATTAACATTTGGATCATTTTAGGCTCCAAACTTTGAAGGATAAATATCAGTATGGATATGATTGGCTCAGAAAATTATAAATATCACAAAATATTCTCATAAAATGAACACCTACTTTGGTTTGTGAACACCTAGGACAATTGTTTTTACCTTGAAAGATAGATAAAAATCGCATATGTTCAGCCAATATCAGGACTATGGAATTCCCAAATGAAATAGAGACTAAAAATACATTGAGACCTGTACCTTGAGTCTGTGATCTCCGCCAACGATTTTGATGCTAAGGATGTGTCTATCATCATCAAGAAGTTCCAATCTCTCTGTACTTGTTGTGGCAGGAAGCCCCGACTTCACATCAACTTCTCTGAGGGTCCCTATCTCAAGGTTTCCCTTCACAACACATCTGCTAACAAAGGGTTTGTATCTTTGTGGTTGATCAAACCTCCTTACCAGAGACCATACCTGAAGGGAGATAATCCAATTCAGAAAACAATTCACTAAGGCATGAAAGAAATAACACAAATTACGATAATCTTTATCATTCAATAGGATCGTACAACCTTCTATAATGGTTCACTTTCCAGTTTGAATAATTCCTAAAACCCTCCATATGATCAGAGATAGAACAAACGAAAACATAAAGCAATCATAGTTCGCTAGTGATACAATGTCTTTACACTTATTTCTAGAGGTTGGTAGAGTGTAAAACTAACCCCTCACTTTCTATTGCAAAAACTACCTGGAGGAGCCAAACTCCATCTCAAATTAAATGCCATCCGTTCACTTGACCTTATAGACATTCAGACTTCAATATAAACATTCAAGAATGCCATGCCAGAAACCAACAGAAACAATTAAGCCAATCTAAAAAATTATGAATTGACACAGCACTTATTGATGCCAAACCAATCGGCTACATCCTCTAGAATGGAGAACGTCTAGACCATTATGGTGAGAAGTAAAACAGGGTTAAAAAAAAAGGAAGAAGACAATTAGGCACATCAGATGTCTCCGAAGAGACGACAAATACGCACATTAAACCAAAAAATGAACCAGACCAAGTCATCTTTATTAACAGACATTTAAAATGGATAGGGAGAGAGAGAGAGAGGAGATGATTTACAAGATGAACAGGAGCTTTAATCCGCTTGACGAGCCGAGAGGTGCACTGATTCTCAGCTGGCTCGTTCCTGTGGTACCTCCGAATGAGCTCCCATTCCACGTTACTGAATCCTCCTCCATTCCCATTCCGATTCACTGAGCTATGCCCATTCATTCTCGCTACAAAATCAAAGACCACCGCAAAAGCTAAACCAATTTGTCTTCCCTCGTTTCTCCTTCCTTCTCGTTAATAATTAACCAAAAATTGCAAAAATTCAGCTCTCTCTCTCTTTCTCTGTGTAGAACCATAAACAATGAAACTAAGGTCAAACCATCACATCAACCTATACTGCCCAACTCCCCCCTCAATCGCCGGCAACCGGAAGATCCAATCGCCGGCATAAAAGACTCTCAGAAAACAGAAAATCGCCGTCAGATACGGAAACGAGATTTGGCCTCACCGAGAAACGGCCACCGGAGACTCACCGCCATAGACGACCGACCCGAACTCTGCCTCAAACAGCTTTTTCTTCTCCTCCATCTCCTCTCACCGCTTCATATAATTTTTCTCTCTTAATTAATTTATTAATTTTATTAACTATTCTTTTTTTTTCCTTCCTATTTTTGTATATTAATTAATCTCTTGCTAATGACAACAAATTTTGTTTCCCAAAAACTACCCCTGAATTTTTCATTTAATACGTCCGATGCCATCGCTTTTGCCCCTGACTTGCTTCGTCGTTATCTTTAACCGTTGGGTAAAAATAGAAAGTTGAATTTTATTTTTAACTGAAAAAAAAAAGAAAAATCTTTTCTTGTCGGCAGTTAATTGAAGTTGCAACCGTCGCCCAGACGGCGCCGTTTTGACACAGTTGCAGCCCATGCAGTTGGATATTTTCTTTTGAGTGAGATATTTATTTGTCTGTTTTCTTTAATGTCCTACATAATTCTTTTATTTGAAAATAGCCATTTTTTTGCTAATTTCGTAAAATTGCTTTGTTTGGTCAAGTTTTATGCTATTTTCAAATCAAATTATAATTTAAATCAGTTTAAATACTATTTTAATTCTCCGTACTTTGAATTTAAGATTTTGGTTTATTTTGGTCTTTATACTTCTAAAACGTATATTTTGGTCTATGTACTCCTAAAATATTTATTTTAGTTTTTGTATTTTTAAAAGGCGATTATTTTTCATTTCTATCTTATTTATTTTGATCAAAATTGTGACATGATATTTCACTCACTAAATTTCTTGACATGCAGCCATATATTTATATTAAAAGGTTTCTAATGTGTATAAAATTTTAGTTAAATTTAACAAATAAGGACTAAAATGGTCAATTTTTAAAGGTACGATGACAAAAACAAACGTACGTTGATTTAGATGAACAAAATTTGAAAGTACATGACCAAAATTTAAATGTATAAGAACCAAAATGAATCAAAGTTGAAAGTACAGATATCAAAATAATATCTAGTTGTGTATCTTTTAGTTTATTTTATTATTATTATTTTTTATAACTAGGAGTAAGAGCTTTCTCCCCTATATTTAAGGGCACTGCGCCCGTCCAAGGCTATTTATCTGTGTATTTTATAAACCACTTTAATTTCTAAAACTAATTTTCTATTTTTGAATTAAAAAAAAAGAATTAGGCCTTCATTTGATAAAGATTTTGTTTATAGTTTTCTGATTTTAAAAAATTATATTTGCTTCTTCACAATTTCATTGGTACGTTTTCCACATTTCTTAAAAACACATTTAAATTCTTAGCCAAATGTCAAAAACAAAAACTACTTCTATCAGTTTTTGAAATTGGGCTTAGATTTTGAAATTATTTTCAAAAAGTAGGTTACCAAAAAAAAAAAGAATAAGAAACACATTTGTGGAAGTGGTATTTATAAACTTAATTTTTAGAAACAGAAAACAAAAGATAAAATGGTTGTGAAATGAGACCTTAATGTTCACACGGTATATACTCTCTTCATTTGAGATAGATGCCTTAATCATTTGAGTTATGTTCGGTTTGAGATTTTGCATATTATTTTTTATATAATAAAAAACTAAATATCTTTAATGGTAGGAAATAAAATTGGGACTATAAAAAGAGATAGCGGTCCAATTGAAAGTCTCTAAAAAAAGGTCCAATTATGAAAGTGGGGAAAAGTTGATGCTACAAAACTCATTGAAAGATTACTGATATAATCTAGGATGTCCATCAAAATGTAAATGAATACAACAGCAATTCTGTTAGAGCATTATTTTACAATCAATTTAGATGAAATTTTTCACTTTTAAATTTCCAACATTTTTTGGGACCATATTACTCTCTTCTGATTTCAACCATCTGTTTATTTTTATTGATGTGTTTTTTCAATTAAGACAAAATATTCCTACATTTATTTATACAGATTTTATATTTCCAAATTTATTCTTGTTTAATCTTCTCGCGGTTCTTGTTTGAATTTTTCAGCGTATATTATTTTTTCTAAGTATGATAAACATATATTCCTTCAAAATATTTTAATTATTTTTTCCCTTTATTATTCTTTTTTCCGGCGTGTATTTCTTTTTCAATAGTATGATAAATATATACTCTTAAAAAAGTTATATAAAATATACTTTTTGTTGGTATATACTAAACTATTAGATTATATAATATATTTCAACAACCGTTAATAAAATATTCTTATATACGGTATGAATAAACATATACTTCTCCAAATAATTATATAAGATATACTTTCTATTGTTATATAATGAATTAACAGGGTATATAATATATATCTTTTTATCTAATTTATAGTATAATAATAATATACTTCCAATATGTTATTTAATATATACTAGTATATACTATTTTTCTTCTTGGTGACATCATCTATTTTCTCGTTTGGAAAACAAAATTTTACGCACCTCATTCTTCTCTTACTTGCACCAAGCTGCCGCTTCCCTCTCTATCTTCTTCTTCACACCACTCCCTTTCTTTGGTTGTCGTCTTTGAAGACGAGCAACAATCGGAAAGAGAGAAAAAAAAATTGGACTATCACAGATCCACCACATGTCATCAGACCCAAAAAAAGTTTTTAAATCCAGAATAAAAAAATTTATTTGAATTAATACATAAAAACTAGACAAAATATAAATTGTCACAATTATATATATCATATTGCTGATATTCTGTCAATATTTATATGCTGCCGTTATCTATACTAATATTACTGATATTTTGTCAATTATATTTTGTAGACATTTCCACGAGACAAAGTAGAATGTCATTGCCGATAATAAATTAAACCATCAATCTTTGATATGAAGATAGATGTCATATCCAATAAACTAAGTCAGTCGTGGATTCCTTTAATCATTCATAAGTATCTAGGCAGATGAAAGAAGAAAAAGAAACCAAACGTCCTGAAATTCTCATATAAACAAGATACCTTAGATGTAGGTCCCACCATGGCAAGTGTAACCACCAATGAAATCGGAATTGCCAAAAATATCAAAATGGCTTTAGAAAATTGAATAAAAAAATTCAAAAGGACAGCTAAAAAAAACAACCAAACCCTACTTTTTTTTAATGCATAGAGGGATGGTCATATCAATGTTACCAAGAAATTGGAGGCATGGCTCCCCAGACAAAGGGAGGTTGCCATATATCCTCACTCTTCTTCTCCAACCAGAACTAAAAGCACCATTCTCCAGAGTTAAAGATGAAGCATTTTTCACTAATATATAATAAGAAACAATAAAAATCCAACCCTTTCATTATTGTACTTCAAATTCCTCATGTCAGCCACCTGTCAATCTCTAATTTCCACAAAAACTAGTGCAGCAATTCCACTCTCACAAGTATCAAAAAAGTAATATCAAAGGGAGAGAGAGAAGCATTATAATATACATGCAACAATCCAAAATAGAATGATCCAGTGCAATTCTTCTAATAAAACTAAAGAGCAACAGCATTCCCAAAGATACAAATGTAAATGATTTGGCCTTATTTTGTTATAAGATGCAGAAAAGAAGGGAAAAAAACAAATTCTCACAATATTCAACGCCTGGTTTGAATGGTTTTTTTTAGTTCGTGAGTTAGAGATTCAAACCTTTAACCTTTTGGTCGATGATACATGATTCAACTAGTTGCATAATGCTCAGATTCAGATCGACACCTGAATGATTTTGATGAATTAGCATGGATGCTGAACGAATAATTGCATGTATTATTTAGGAGCAAAAGAGAGCTACCAGAGCACTACCACATACAGCAAATGCATAAAAATCTAAGCTGAATAACATATTAAATTAAGAGCACAGATGAGAACAAGCCACTATTGAAAAAGGCAGAGAAAATGCTATCAACACGGTGGCCAATACTTGGTTATTCAAGCCAAAGAGATAGCTGATTCGCTCAAAGGAAATCTACAACACTGGATTTGAATTGACTACTTGTCTCTGCAATCATATAGAAAATGTGAAGCAACAAATCATCTATGCATTCTATGATTCTCATGCCTGTGACTAATTGGACAATCACTATAACGCACAAAGATTAAGTATCAATTCTCCAGTTCACAGCACCAATCAGATACAAACTAGTGAGATCAGTATCAATTTTTATAAGCCCTGCAAATCTTCATCCATGTGATTACTAGTGTAAAGTGCCCAACAAAAACTGATACGTGTCATAATTTGTACTAAAGGAAGATTTTGGTATTTAACTAATATAAAGAAAGATAGGCAGTACAACACATGCAGTCACAAACATAAAGATATTTTGCCACAGAGCCATTATGTAATTCCTCCACTCCTATTAGCTGAAGATAAATAGTTTATTCTGAAGGTTGCCTGTTGGCTATCCTTTAAGATGCTCTTACCTTTTCCCCTCCGTACGACCCCCAAGAAGCCAATTGAATTGAAACATACCTGCAAAGCTCATAAATTCCCCGTCTGGATGTACACAGACAGGAGGCATGTGGGTGTGTATGTACGTTGAAGGGTAAAAATATGTGTTTTTTTCAACTTCATCCCTATTTCTTTAACAAGTTCCAACTTAAATCCTTACGTTTTAACATGTTTCAATTATACTAGAAGAAAAATTTTAATTCCTCACTAAATTCTAGGATGTTGATAAAAAATCATTTTTCCCCTCCTTAACCTCCACTAATGGATAGGATATTGATGAAAGTTGCTAAAACGTAAGAGACTAAAATTGGAACTTTTTAAACCACAGAGATTTAATAGAAAAAACATCCAATAGAAACTAAAAACATAGATTTAGACTATATTGTACCAATCACATGAATAGTTTACAGGTAAGTACATTTATGCATAGATAAATTTGTATGTAAATTGACGACTATTACATGCGTATGCAACCATATGTACATATTGTACATGAAAATCATTGGACATACCCATACAGTTGCTCTTTCTGGTAGAAATGCCAATAACTATAATCCTGAAGAAATGACAGAGAATATATGACTGCCTCAATAAGAAGGTTTTCTGAACCTAATTTTGGTTTGTGTGTACCTTTAAATTTTTACTTCAACTTAATCACCCCCATCTGTAAGTCTAAGTTCCAGCAAGGAAGAAGGGGAAAAGGCCATTAACCAACAAAAAGAGATATACTGATGGAGCTCTCATTCTGCATATTGTCTGAAAGATACTGTAAAAGGAAGAGATAACAAACACTTTTCAAACGATCCTTACAAGAGAAAGGAATATGAACCAAAAGTATAAACGTGGGCCTTAAATGAAGCATTTAAGTACTGGGCCTTGATCAGTTAAGTGCTAAGGAGCCACATATAACTGGACCCTCAAAAATTTCAAGTAATTAGAGAAAAGTTGGATCTCAATTTTGTCCCAAGTATGGTGGTCATCATCGATGAATTTCTCGATAAGACTAAAGAGATTCCACTGTCCCAAGTACAACGCCACAAAACCAATAAACAATTGGAGCAACTATGGATCCAGTCCAAACAAAAGCAAGAAATTCTCTACAATTTTGGTCAGACAGAATTCAAAAAATGCACCTATTGGGTATACCTCGAGCAATCTCCACATTTAGTTGATTTACTTTTGTTGGCATCATCTGCCATGACAGCTTTCCTTAGCTACCCTGGGAGACATCATCAGATATCTTAGTTTGTTCATCGTCCTGGGCTACTATTTCTACTCTCCTAGCTTCCAAACTGTCCTCCACCTCATTAGCTACAGTTTCCTGGTTAATATGAGATATCTCTTCTTCAGTTTTTACCACCGTCGCCCCTGCTGTTGCCTGATTAGATTCTGTGTCAATCTGGAGGAGCTCCAAAGGTGTTGCTGCTGGATCCAATTCCCGGCAACCCTTTGGAGCATTTTGAGCTTCTTCTCCCGTAAGTAAGTAATTGGGGACCTGATGGGAGAAGCGAAACATCTCTTCTTTAGGGATCTTCCTCACTTCTTTTGGATCCATGTGCTTACGGAACACTGTCCTGAAACCAACAACCTTAACAAGAGGAGCAACAGACACGCCTTGGTCTTCATTAAAATCATCAAGCACTTCTACCATATCGTACTTGTGTATCATTTCTTCTGGTGTATCTTTATTCCAATCCACAGACCAGTTCCTGTAAACCGCCCAGACTTCCCCCTTCTGAGGAAATATCCTAATTGCCCCTCGTAAACCTTTCACCCAGCAAACTTTATGTGAGAATGAGTTCAATGATCCTGTGGTTTCATGTCTTCCAATCCTGAAATCCCCACAGGTTTTTGTGAACCCTGAACCTATCCAGTCCATAGGGCCAAGCTCAGTGTTGCTTCTTGAGTTGAGCCAACTGATACGCATTCTGAATGGCCTTAGGGAAATCACCTTGTAAATTCGAGCGTAGAAACGAGGCATTCCATCATCATCATCATAACAAGCCCAAACTTGATCGTCCCCAAATGAACTCTCAGCTCGGTCCAAGTCAAAATTGTGAAAATCTGGGTCTGGAACATTAATTGAAACAGGTACGTTCTCACTGCCTGTACTATTATCAGCTAAAGAACCTGACTCAGGCTTCTTCCTGTCATGCCATCCTTTACTATTTGCAGAAGACTTACCATTAACCTTTACATAATGAGTTTCGTCACTCGCCGCATTCTTTTGCTTCTTGGACTGTTTATTCATAGTTGATTTTTCAGTTAATGAGCTCCATACTTCAAGTTTCTTACGAATTTCAGTTCGAGCCTTCTCAATTAGCATGTTTCGAATTTCAAAGATTGACAACTCTCTCTGGCTATTGGCCCTGATAAATGGACCATAAAGACCATGAAACTTTTGAGTTTCAGGATAACTCTTCCTTGATTCATGCAAACCAACACCAGCTGATCCATCTCCTCTAGCCATTTGATTTGCCATGTGGACCCCATAGCTGCTAATTCTGTCATCATTTCTTTTCTTTTTCAAAGAAGGCAAGTGGCTCCTCTCTTCAGCCGATAGCTGTGTTTCATCACGATCTCTCTTCACTTTCTCACTTGCTTGTTGAACCACATTTGCAGAATGAGCGGAAGCTGATGAAAAATTGCTACCAACACCAGCTGCCCTGGAGGAAGGACCGCACTGAAAGTTTGTATTATCAACTGAATTGCCACCCACGGAATGCCCAGTATCAGGATTTTTAGCATTTCTTCCAGTACCATACACATTGCCACTAACACTATGCTGTTTAGAATTTTGATGCTGCTGCTGAGAAGACCAACTAGGTGACTTGAACACATTTGGAGGTGGAGCCTTCTCTACAGCCAAAAAAGCTTCATGACAATTAGGGCAAAGGAGAGTATGATTTAGATAGACTCTAAGGTACTCGTAATGTGTCTTGCACCGGTTGCAAAGAGTCCAAAAAGTATCTGGTTTTCTATGAGAAGACTGCAATGAGGTGGGCCCTACCCGGACCTTGCTTTGCACATTCCTAGCATTAGAAGCAACATTATTAAAATTTTGAAAGCCATTTGCACTTGGCGGCACTGAAGTACTATGAGTGTGAGTAGGAGTCTTATGTCGACCGCCTCTCAAATCCCTCTTCTGGTTATAAGCCAATCTCTTCCCCTTGTCAGATAACAAACTCCAGGCCTCTGAAACCAATTTAAATGCACCCTCGGCACCAAGTGACTTGTTTTTATCAGGATGGAGGACAAGAGCCAGCTTCCTATATTGTCTCCTAATATTCTCATCATCAGCCAAGTGATTTACACCAAGTATTCCATACCAATCCATTTCCCCATTTATCTTATTCTCTGCAGAGATATACACTTCGAGAGTTGTCATCATTTGAGAGAGACCATCAAGTCCAGGGTACAAATTTTGAGCCTTCAATATAAACTTCTTTGCAGCAGAATAATTTCTCTCTGTAAATTTTCTCTCAGCGATTTCCTTTGCTCTAACTGCCTCATCTTTGTTGCACTCCATAATAACCTAATAACCTGAATATAAGTACCACAACTATGTATAAAACTTCAGTTCAACCAATAATATCAGGTTCTAGAGCTCAAGAAACTTTTGCTCTAAGTAGGCAGTACTTTAGAAGTTAAGATACCTGATACAAAATCAAATAAAAAGCTATAAGTAAACCTGCAAGAGTAAGCAGTACAATGGGTCTTCTTTGGGGGGTAAGGTTGAGGAGAGAGAATTGTTAAAGAAACCTAGAGATGGATTTATTACATTTGTGCACTAATATGTATATCGACATTAATCATGATGCACATACCTAATAAAATTCAACTCAGATGACAGGCGAATTCTATGATACATCTTATTAGTCATCATAAATTCCCTTAATTTTCTTACTCCTGGCTACATTTAATGATAAAACCAACCCTATCTAGTATAACATAATCTGATTATTTAAGGGATTGACTAGAGTGAAAATTCAGCAATAAAGTGGTTTCCAATCAATTTTACCTCCATTTTCATCAGAGAGAACCTCACGCAAACATTAATTATGACTCCCTCAAACAGTAAGATTCTAAATAAATGTAGATATATCTTGAGAAATAATTTATAAATAGCGTGTAGTAGACCTTTAAATACATCTTCTCATTTCGACAATATGCATACAAGTCGCTCAAAATTTTGGGAGAAAGGCAAATTATATTCATGTATTTAACAAATTAACAGGGACATCTCTCATGATTTTTTCAAATATATATATGTATATAGATATATGTGTGTGTGTACATACATATATACGTATATACATATATACATACATCTATACATATATAAATATACATATATACATACATAAACAGCCTCTGTAAAAGAGATTTGAAACCCAAATCTTAATTTCTGGGATTTGGGCTATAGGCACTTTCTTAAGGAAGAGGAAATAGCAGACTGGGCAACACTATCCAATCAACTAGATTCCACCCTCCTTGCAGGTGAGGACTCATGGGTTTGGCCACTAGACAAAAATGGTTCCTTCTCCATCAACTCTCTTCTCATTGACATGGCTCCAAAGAGATCTCTTCTGCATTCAGCACTTGCTAAAGCCATTTGGAAAGATTTATACCCCAAATAACCAAGTTCTTCATTTGGGAACTTGCCCACAAGGGTATCAACACATCAGATAGGCTGCAGCGAAGATTACCCTTCATGGTCCTCTCCCCACATTGGTACATACTCTGTAAAAAAGATGGGGAATCCCTCTCCCATATTTTTCACACAAGCCCTCTCGCCAAGGCTTTTTGAAACTTGATCCTCCATGCATTTGACTGGACAGTTGTTCTCCCCATTGACATCCAAGACTTGCTTACTTTTGTTCTAGTGGGCCACCCTTTCAAGAAAATTAAAGGGATCATGTGGAAGCACTTCATTCGAGCCTTTCTACGGACATTTTGGAATGAAAGGAATCATAAACTCTTTCTAGACAAGGAGTTGCCTTTCATCAATCTTTTTGACAATATTACTTTTCATGCTATGTCTTGGTGTAAAACTTCCCCCTATTTTCACTCATTTAGTATGAACTCTTTATTAACCAATTGGGGAAGTCTTTTGTAACTCCTTTGTTTTTTTTGTGCGTTCCTTTCTTTCTTTGTAATTTCATCCATCAATGAAATTGTTTCTTATCAAAAAAAA
>NW_019104746.1:100378-137609 GCF_001995035.1 Momordica charantia
AACCATGATGCACTTTTTTTATGGGAGAACAAAAAACCCTCTCCTAACTAGAGTTAACTTTTAACTCTAGTATAAGGTTTGTAATATGCTAAATATGGTTAATCATCTATAATGTATTTTCTTCCCTATAAAAGTGGGAGGGGGAAAAAAATAAATTTTTAAAGTATAAATTTATTCTTGTTCTTTTTTTTTTATATTTATTAGAGAATCATGGAAATAAATTTAGTGAAAATTATAATGCCAAAATATTCCAAGGATACTTGCCTTTTGTTCCTTGGTTTTTTATTTTCTTCCATCTTTTTTCCTTTTTAACTTTTAACTTTTACTTTTTTTTTTATTAAATTTTAGGTATGAATGTGTCATTGTGTATGTTAACATGAACGCACACATACAATGCATATACTTATTGGTCATTTCCATTTTTTAGGCAAATTTGTTAAGAAATGGAAAAATGAGTTGATAACGTCTAAATGAGATGTTACAAGAGTAGGCAACTTCATTTTGTTCCTCTTCGTGTAGGCACCAAAGAATGGTTCAAGTTCCACTTCTATTATAGGAGGTAATCGAAAATATTTCAAAATTCATAATCTTGAAAATGGTTTAGTGCATTACTATCATAATAACTTCATTTACAACATTCAATTTATTGAATGACTTGTTTTTCTACAAAAGATATACAAAGATACAGAGATTTAAATCTTAAATGAAAACTTATGTCAACTGTACTTATAAGTTCTACCGCCACCAAAAGTTTTGAAGTCTCTCTCGCTTCACACCATGAGATTTAGAGAAAGGAACTTTCCTGTTTCTTTACTCAAAACATCAATGCACTGAAAAAAAAAATCATTTTCTTTAATCCCCTAAGAAACTCAACTAATTGATGAATAAACTTTTTATCAAAAAAGAAAAAGATGAATAAACTAAAAAGAAAAAAGAAAAAAATGGACCAAAAAATTTGACTTGAATCTCTAATTTTGAATAAAACATATGGATAACACAACAATAATAAAATATTTGAAAAAGAAAACGAAAAGTTTATTGAATTTCACTACATATAACAATACTCAATAAGAAAAGGAAAGATAACGTTTAAATTCTCACCACATTTATGGTAGAATTAAGAACATTAAACTAAGCACATGATTGTTTGGTTATGGCATTATGGTGTTCACAAATTTCATACCAAATTTAGAAACTAAAAAGGAAGAGAAGAGAATAATCTTATTTAATGCTTCATATCTAACTTGGAAGGACCTAGATAACGATTTTGTTTTAAAAATTATACTTACTTCTTTACAATTTACAATTGTTTCAGTATAGTTTCACATTTCTTAAAAACATATTTGAATTCAAAATCAAATTAATATATATATATATCAAAAACTACTTTTTTTTTTCGAAATTTAACTTAGATTTTGAAAATGGACCACCTGCTTCAAAATGAAATTATTATCAAGATCTAGATTGTTAAACCATATCAACTTTCATCTTGGAAGCTAATGAGAATGGATACTCGATTCTATGTTGTCAATGTTGCCATGAGAGAAAGTAACTCGAACCGCTTTCGAGCAGCATCTTTCACCTCGTCCTCCAGTTAATCCGCTATAAACTGATCCTGAATACTGCATAAATTACAATGTTTTCAACACCGCCATGAAAGAAAAGCTAACTTGATTTTGCATATGATTTTTGTAACCCAATGAGTTTTTGGACAAGAAGAAAGGACCTTCTTATCTATCTTTCCAAACACAAAATGCACTTCATGTGTTTCTGGTGTATTGCTATCAGAGAAGACTGATGTAACTTGAGCATAGATTCCTCTGCTCTTTGATAAAAACTCATATAGGCCTCATATAGGATATAAAGATATGTGGTGTGCTATAGGCAAATGACACRACCCGCCCCAAGTTATCCCATACCACCTAGGGTGTAACATGCCGACGATAGATTCTAGCTCAACTTTAGAATCCATTTTAACTGACATGAACTTAGCTAACTTTTGTCAAATTGTGGCTAACAAATTTTTTACTTTAATAGYATCATACAAATTTCCGCAAAATTTCTCTTGAAAAAGGGATAAAACACAGAAATGTTAGATCAATTCATGTTAGTTTAATAATGGATTCCATAGCTAGTTAGGATATATTGTCCTTACAGTAATTGATATGAGCCCTCGTAGGACTTCAAATTATTATCTATGTTTTATTCAATAGTTTTAATGAAATTTTATTGCTTTCTAACTGTTATCCTTTTAGAGCATATTAAGAAGGGATGTGTTTTTCTTTTTGATATGATTTATGATGTGGCAGTTCGGAATTAGTTGGGAGGCTAACTAGAATCTTGCCATTAGGTTGTTTTACAAATAGATCAGTTTTAACAATGAATTAGCCATCGAGCTTTTCCTTTCTAGTTTAGTGGGGAGCTTGAACCTTTTGCAATTTGTTTCTTTGAATTGCATGTCAAGAACATCCAAGTAGGATTCATCATCCTATCTTGTGAAGTGTTCAACTATTAAACCAAGGAACCGGTTCTTTATTTCAAGAGCTTTGATCTCAAGGTAATCTGGGTCTAACCCACTTTAGGGTTGAAATCGAATCGATCTGAGAGTTTTAGTATTTGTGAATTAGGGGTTCATATATTCCTAATCCCAATTCACTGGAATTTTCATACCAATAATCTGGGGCTAACATTTATCATATAAGTTAAGGATGGCAGGGACAGAGCGAGCAAAGAAGCGTACAAAGGGTCGAAGGGGTAACAGTCCATCTTAGTTTAGAAAAAAACTACACAAAAATTTCAAAGTTTTATCTCTAACTTGTACCCCCTAAACTTAGATGAGTGAATGATTGTACAAAAAAAAAGCTCCAAAGTGAAATTTCGCTGCTCCCTTTAAAAATTTCTGGCCCCACCCTGATGGATGGTTGAATGCTATGAGAACCTGGAATCTGCAAAGCCTAGAAATGACAGTAATGGAGTTCAAAAGACTGGTTTTATGTAGTCCATATTTGAAGAATCAGAAAACTCGTAATCTAGAATAAGTAAACTTGACACCATATACCAGCTCCAGCTCCCAATTCTACACTATACAAATCTAGCCCACGACTCAAAATTCCCACTKAATCTCTGATTAATTATCTATGTTGGGAAGAAATGTAAGTCCGATGCATCATTATCGAACACGAGATCCAACAGTCATCAGCCACAAAGCAGCTCAAAATACAGTATGCACCAAATATTACATAGATCAATTTTCTGTCTACATAAATCCTAACAGAATACAGCACTTAATACCAATTAAACAAATCACAAAACAGTGCAACACCGACACTTTTTTCCTAAATATTGCTGCTTGTTGCTTGTCATAGAGAAGCCAGATTGTGATAGATAAAAATCAAAGGCACATAACATAAAGTGGAAGGTTTGGAGAGACTGCAGTAGCCAGCAGCTGAAGAAGACCTTTCTGTAGGTTAGAGATTAAGACATAATGAAGTACTGAAGGTAAAAAGCCTATAGAGATCCCCCACTTTGAATTTTTTTGCAATGCACTTTCTTATTGGATATTGCCATGTATTGATCCTTCACTTCACATATCACCAAAGTAAGCAGCTAAGTAAATCTTTTGAGGAATGAAGATTTACTGTCAACTCCAATGAGGAAGGATGGATGTCCTGCCACAGATTTTTTTTTTTTTTTCCGTTCNTTCCTTTGAGAAGAAACAAGGTATGTATTAATGAACAAGATCAAAAAAAGGGGAGATGAGATATCGCCACAAGCCAAAAGGTAAGAAAAGGACTCCCAATTGGCCATATTTTGAACTGGATCATAATTACAAAAAGATTTAGAAATAGAACACTAGATGGATGCAAAGAGTCTGCCCGAGTCCCAACCAAAGGGTATCAAGATTAGAATTCTCTTTGAAGACCCTATGATTTCTCTTAAACCAAGTTCTCCAAAAGGTTGCCACGATAGCATTGAACCAAAGAAGCTTAGCTGGCATAACAAGGGGGTCAATTTGAAGTTGGATTAGGGCCTCCTCAATTTTCTTTGGAAAACACCAGCTTATGCCAAAGATAGCTAAAATCTTTGCCCAAATAGATAGTATGAAAGGACAATGGAGGAAAAGATGTTGGATGCCCTGCCACAGATTAATATGCAAAAGGACCATTCCTTTCTCTTTTGGTTCCCCAAGAAGAAGCCAAGAAACTTCTAATTCTCTTAGTATTGATAATCCATCAAGATGCCTCTTCCAATATTCCATGAAATGACAAAGTTCCCAGCTTAAAACTACAACTAGGGCCTCAAATAACCAAAAACATGCTGAGAAATGCTAATTCAAAGAGACAAAGTAAATCCTGAACAGACAAGAGAACCACTAGTCTTGTGTAAATTACGTGTGGTTTTGAAATGGTGTAAATAAAGGTTTCATTCAAGTTTTTAAATAAATGACACAATTTTATTCTTTTTATATAGAAGACCTTATAAAATCACGAAACTTTTGAAGTTATTTTCGGTTGAGTTATCTTCAAAATAGCCCGAATAACCTTCATTTGTTCTTAAAAAGCACCTAATTCTCTTCTAACCTCATCGGTATTGATTGGTTTAAGTTTAAGATCACCATGTAGAGCTATCGCAGTCCAAAGTGAATGAGCAGCTCATTTTAAATCCAAAAAAAGTTCATGCTCTCAATAAGTAGACAAGATGGAACTGAAATCAGCAAAAAGGATGTAAAGTTAAATCAACAACAGAAATACTCACATCTAATACTGTTATGGCTACTGGCTGGTGGGGAAAACTGCAACAGAAAGAAAGTAAAAAGTGCTCCACTTCACTTTTTCAAATCCACCTTAACATTTTTCTGCAATCCTTCTAAAATGGCCTGACATGGAAAATTTATACCTTGACATGGAAGAAGACATGTTCCTAATCCATAACCCACATACCAAAAAAAAAAAAAAATCTGTTTTGATCTGCACTTCAGCTTTTGTCCATTTTCAGTCCTTCTACTCTTAAAATAGGACCAAAATTATAACACATTCTATACGCAATTAAAGTCTTTTAAATCAAAATTACGACAATATTTCAAGAAACTCATTGGGTGTAGCGTTTGAGTGATAAAAAAAAACAAAAGACCAAAATAGTCACTTTTCAAAAAAGTACCAGTGACATTTTAAAGTAGAAAAGTAAAGATAGTAAAATGAATGTTTTGAACACACAATAACCAAAATGTACGTTTTGCCCAAATGAAAATTTCGAAAGTACAAACACCCAAATGGAAAACCTGAATTGCATGGACAACAAAATACAATTTAAACAAAATTAAAAAAAATAAAAAATAAAAGAACCCACGTAATTTGCAGTTGGATCGGTAGAAGAACCTTGCAAACAATCAAGCAACGCGATGACGAAATTGCTAATTTTCTAGTTAGAAAACGAGTGAAAGTGGATTAACTATAGAGGACAAAACTCTCATAATTTTTTGCACCCACCATTAGAATATCGAATCCAATTCAAACCAGCTTCTCACTCCATTCACCGTCTCTAAAGCCCCTCCTGGATTCGGGCTCTCACGAATTCATATCATCAACGGAGGAACGGCAAAATTGGATTAAATTGTGAAAGAGATGAAGAATATATCAATTGTGAGGCATAGAACAGAACAGAGAAATTAAATTACCTTGCCGCCGAAAGGGACTGAAGAAACATACTCCGGGTCGCGTAGGGAGATTGCCGCTTTGATGTAGCAAAATAAATCGTCGGATGGCTTCTCCTTCCTAAACCGCTTTCAAATTTAGCCTTTTTTTTCTTCTCCATTTGTTGTTGAAGTTTGTGATTTTCAATTTTCTAAAATTATATTACTACCACAYGTGATTGGTTCCAGGTCCAAATCGTTTGGTCATAGATAGAAGATATATATCAATTACTATTAAACTATGCACATTTTTACGGATATAAACATGTGTCTCAAGATTTAAACTTGGGATGGAAGGGTTGATAGGATAACAGTACACCCACTAGACCGTTAAAAGTTTTTTATATTAAAACTACTAAATAATATATAATATAACAAAATATTTTTTTTTTCAGAAATGAAACCGATCAGATAGTCATCTCTTAAAGAGACGACCACACTTCTGTTTAAAAAAAAATTTGACGCTGGTAGATGGTCGTATCTAGGCGATAAAACAGAGACGACCAAATTCCCTTTTTTTTACACCAGCAATATTCTTGGAATAAGTTTCCAAAGTTGTATTTTTTCCATTTTTTCTATTATTTTAAAAATAAGTTTAATTAAAAACATTATTAAAAAAAATCCGTTTTAAAAGTATCATAGATTTGTACTAAAAAAAGTATCATAGATTTTTTTTTCCAAATATAACGTAACTATGACTTTTTTTAATTACATTTGAGTTAATCATAGTCTTACGTCTATCTATTATCAATACTTTTCACTAACATTATTTATAGATAAATAATTTTGTGTTTCAAAAAAAAAGAAGAAGAATTTTGATTCACGATTTTTATAAACTTGAGTTTATGAAGTCTAAAATTGAGAAATAAGTTTATGAAGTCTAAAATTGAGAAATAATATAGTTTTCATAACGTATGTTCATATGTAAAGAAACAATATTTTGTATAAAATATATTTTGATCGGTGAGTTTATAGTTTGCAAAATGCAATTTAGTTTCATAAGATATAGTATATGTAATTCAAAATTATATTTGAAATTAACAAATGATTCCTTACCTAGGGGTCGAAAGTTCAATCACTCATTTCTACTTTTGTTATCAAATTTTAAATTTGAAACTTTAAAATGCAGAATTACATTAAAGAAAACTTTGATAAATATAATATTTCATGTTATAAATTTATTTTATTTTTTATTTTTTATTTTTGTTAAAATTAAAATATGTAAAAATTATATATTATAAATTATATAATATTGTAAAATAATAATTCTACAAACTTTATAACATCTATGTTAATTAATTAATCAATCATATTTTAAAGTTAACTAAATATTTAATTTGTAGTTCTTGTTGCTTTACAAATATATTACTTAATAACTCATAACAAAATTTTTTAATTTAAGATTCAATTTTCAAATTTGCTACTAAATACATATTTGAAAACACTGRAAACACAAAAGTACGACTTTGTTTTCCATTAAATCTCTTGTTTTCAAATCGCGAACCAAACACATCATAAGTTTTCTCGAGAAACAAGAAATAGTATCATTATCAAAAAAGCAGTATTGTTTCTATTTTCATTTTTCATCTTTAAGAAACGTTTTCAAAATTCAATGTATAGAAATTTTGGAAGCAACAAAATCAAGTTTCTCGTCTCTTATTTTAAATTTTTCAAAAACATAAATAAAAGTATTATTTTGATATTCTTGACCAATCAAWTGTATAATAAATATTAAAAAGATAAATATAACATACAAAATTTTAAAAATTAATTTTTTTAATTTAGAATCTTAGAGATCGGAAAAAAAATACTTACCAAATATGTTTCTTACTCCTCTTTTAAAAAAATAAATAGTAAACCGTTACTAAATATAATTTTGTTTTTTCAATTAAAAAAGCGACAAAAATAAATAAAACAAAACAAAAAACACCTTAATAATATTATTCTTCATAGGTTAAATGTTTGATTATATACTCCCTAATTTGTAATACTATATTAAAGAAAAGTTCTAATTTTCGTTATTCAGCAGCCAAAGATTGTTTAATAAATTTAGGGAAAAAAAAAGTCAAATGGAAGCTAAGTAGCCAACTCTGGTTGGGTAAACTGTAGATTGAATTATAACAGTCCAACAATTTAATAAACAGATATTTGATTCATTCAAAGAATAATAAGAAATTAATTTAGAGAGCGGTAACCGCAAAGATCGCGTTTAGTTGCAACCTTTTCAAATTTAGGCCCATTTAAAATTAGAATGATGAAATCATAATAAAAATAAATAAGAATTGAAATTCTTTTTTATGTTGTTTAGTATAAATTTTCTAAAATCGAAATAAAAAAAAACTTATTTACTAAGTATCTTGAATCTAAATAAGGATTAGATATAGAATAATTACTCGTCTATCTTCTTTTATTTTTAATTAATTATAAATACATTAATTGAAAAATATATTTTAATAATTTTTTTTTGGAGAAAGTTAATATTATTTTAAATTAAAATAATAATAAATTTTAAATCATTTTATTACTATTTTATAGTAAATATATATGTCTAGGATGAATTTGAACTCACATGCATTAATAAGTTAAATTATATTTATCTTGGCATGRTAAATAGTTTTTATTATAACAATTTATTAACCGATGATAAATAATTAAAATAAAATTACTTTAACTAAAAAAATTAAAATAATTCTTTATTACAACAACAACATTAATATAAGATAGTATTATTCTAATATTTCATAATAATGAATTCGAATTTCAATTTTATTGATATTAATTAATAAAAGTAAAGAAAAATTTAATGGTTGATA
The DNA here is from genome assembly GCF_001995035.1 of Momordica charantia. Next base: position 108,881 of record NW_019104746.1, read on the forward strand.
AATTAAATGAAATTTGTAATATTTCGTAATAAAATTACATCAACTAATATAAAAAAAGTTGTATATATTTTTATTATAAGAAAAATTATTAATAGTTTAAATAAATAAAACGGTAAACCAATTAACTCAGTCTCATTAGAGATGAGAGAACCTAAGTAAAAGTTGTAAATTAATTATTGAAAAGGTGTGTGGCAAACAAAATAAGAGATAAGATTGAGATTGATAAATATGTAGGAGATTAACGAGATTATATCTTTTGAGATAGTGATTTGAGCCAACATGAGCGTAGCACGGTAATTGGTTTGTGATCAATAAGTTTTGAGTTCAAATCTTCCCTCCATTTGATGTACTAAAAAAATATTTTAAAAAATTAATTATACTTAAATTTGTTTTTTTTCTAAATATGATTCCCACTTTTAGTTCCACCATGACTCCCACGCCCTAAATTTGGTCAAATTACACTTTTAGTTCCTAAAGTTCCACTTATTTCTATTTAGCTCCTAATATTTCAAAACCAAACACTTTCCTTTTTTTAGTCTTTGAGGTATGACATTAAACCTCAGGATCACATGCATCAGTTTCAAAATCTAAGAGACCAGATAGAAATCAAGGTCAAACATCAAGTCAAAAAAACGTAATTTGCCTCTTAAAATTTATTTTGATAATTGAATTTATAAGCATATTTCATCTTAGTTATTGAACTTTGACAATATCTATTTTAGTCCCTGCAAATTTAGAAAATAATAATTTTGGACGTTGTTGTCATGTTGTTATTAATATCCCTCGTAGTCAGAATATGTTGTTCTAATAAAACTGTCAATTTGATCTAAAGCTGTATAGTTGAGAAAGATCCAAACAACGCAGATATTGCTATAAGAATTTGGAATCTAGGTAATTCGAAATAAATTATAGTTCTTTAGCCTACGATCCTATATTAAAGTTTTTGTTATCTCTGTCTATTTAACTATTACACCCCTACATTTAACAAGAGTTTGACTCTCCTTCCTATAGGAGGAATATTTGGGGTGCATGATTGGATACTCATAGTTCGTACTCGTCACCATCAGCCATATGATCTTCCACCGGAGATATTCTAATAGTAGAATCATCATTGCATAATGTCAGTGGATATCGTCTCATTGAATGAATTTTTTTTCCAACGAAGGGATCGAACTGACCTGCTCATTGCACGACACAGGTCTCTTCTCATCAGCCTGAGCTCAAGCCCAAGCCTATGTGGCCTTGTAGCAGTGTCCATGTTGCTTCGTTGATTTTATCCGATAACATATCACATAAAAGTAAGCAATTAAATCATAATATTTGATCCGGTTTATTTCATAGGTATACTTTAAAAAGTTTCAAATAAGTCTCTAAACTTTCAACCTTATACTCATCTAGTCTAAGTTGTACTTTAAAAAGTTTCTAATACGTAATTGAACTTTCAATCTTGTGTCATTATTAAATTAATTTTATTGGTTTCACGATTAAGCAGCCAAATCTCTAAACCTATCATAACCAACTGTCACATAATTTTTAAATATAACAGTCAATAGGCCATACAAGTATTATATCAGAACAAAATTAATAACAATGATACATTTACCACAAAAAAAAATTAAAAGTTTACAGAYTTATTAAAAACTGTCTAAAGATTTACTAAATAAACATAACCTTGTAAGTTAAGAAAGCTATTAAAAAAAATTTTAAGTACAAATACCGAATATACAAACTCTAAAAAACTTATAATTTAACCTAATTATTTGTATAAATTTGGCGACAAAATAATAAGAGTTTTGCTAGCAAATACAGCCTAAATAATAGCAAATTTGTCAACTGATACAACATTTTTTAAAAATGACACAAACGTAAGAACTCAGGTAAAGTACTTTAAATTAGGTATATTAATGATATATTTTATATATTATGTATATTGACTGTTTATGCAAAAAATGTGACGGGGTATGACCTGGTCAAGGTCGGCCACAGGGAAGAGCTCAAACTACTCCAAGTATGACCGTCGGGAGAGCATGACCTGCTTTTCAAGTATGACTGCGGGAAGAGCTTGGGTTTCCTTGGAAAGGGATGACCAGCTCAAAGGGTCAAAGTCGGCTGACTGGGATGAGCTGGTGTCAAGAATGAGCTGAAAGGCCACTTGGCGAGGAAAGACCTGCACAAGGGAACAAACACTCTGACGCTCAAGTCAGTTTTGAGTCCGACCTTAGTATGGAGGCCGAGCTAGAATACGAAACCTGACTGAAGAGTGAAGTGCTCTATTTATAGGTTGAGGTACCCGACAAGGAATCCGACCAGCAGTTGAGCATGTCGGGACCAAGGTCGGCCTGTCGGGAGTAGCTATTCCAGTTCATACTCTTGTCATCTGGAATTTGACTAAGTATGGAAGGTCGTTCCTCCCATGAATGATCTTCAGGAAGACCTTCAGATCGGCCTTTAGGGAAGGCCTCAGGTCGGCCATTAGGCAAAGCCTTCAGGTCGGCCCTCAGTAGAGCTCTTTAGGTCGACCCTTAGTGGAGCTCTTTAGGTCGGCCACTTCAGGTCGGCCACCAAAAGGAATATCTTCAAGTCAGCCACTTCAGGTTGGCCACCAAAGGGAAGACCTCCAAAGTTGGACATTTTTTCTGTCCTCCACGTGGCAGTACAATTTTCAACCCCCAAACATTGACGATACATATATCACATAAATGATATATCATTAATATACTTTATCAATAATGATAGTAAAAATATATATATCAAATGTGAAGAAAAAAATTACTATATGTTTGGTTAGAAAAATGACCAATACTGCGAAGCTCGAAATCTGAAGACTAGCGAACGCATAAAATCTGCATAAAAAGAGAAAATAGTGCTCCAACACTCAAGTTAGGTCAAGTTCGATCTATACCCAAAGAGATAATAGTTTTACGTACCTCAAAAGTAAACTGGAGTCTCTATTTATAAGCTTTTGGTTTTCGACATTGTTTGGGGAGCGATTATAACCTTCATGTAAATCATGATACGTTGTCGATGACATGGTTGCCTGTTTGTACCAGGCAATGTTGTGATCCTTAACTCGTCCCTTWCGAGGGTAAGCTATTGAGATCTTCATTGATCGATCGACTCGACTTTTACAAAATTTTGAGTTGTTTATTATTTCTTTAAAGATTTGGTCTTGTATTATTACGATGACTCAATACTTTCCTATCTATGATTCGCAGACCCATGGCGTCCAAAAAATTACCTCGAGCACTATATTTGCAGAGATTTGCAAAAAATATGATATTTAGTTTTAATTTTACCATCATTTTTAAAAATAATACTGAAAAATGAAAAAAGGGACAAAAGTCATGAAAGGGAGATAGTGAAATGACCTAAACACCCTTTGACTTTGAAACCATGCTCACGGGTTTTCCAAATTCCCTAAATTTTCTCCCTCAACCAATCCTTGTTTCACACGTGGCATCCACTTTTCCACATCGGTATCCTTTCCACTATTTCCATCTCATTAATTACAAATCCAACTTATTAAAAATTATAATTTAAGAAAAATCCACATTTTTCAAGCCATTATTTTTATAGCCGACATTAAGACACTTCTTATAGGAAATTCGAATTTCACCCTTTTTCAGCTAAAAAACAAGACAAATTATACTTTTGGTTACTGAATTTGAATATAGGTTTCAATTTAATCTTTAAATTTTAAAAATTGACAATTTAATTTCGACCGTTAAAAATAGTTCTAAAAGATCCTGAAATTAAACATGATAACGTGAATTAGATATTTTATAAATTTTATATTATTTTATTTATATGGAATTTTTTTATGCAGTAATTTCTCCCCTCTTTCTCTCTCTTCCCCTCCTTCCCCCCAACTGTTTCCCCTCCCCCTATCTTTCCTTCTCTCTACAAAAATATCATTCCATGACGTCTATTTGTAAATTTTAAGTTGGTTTCATTTCATATTAATTCACTTGTATATAATAACTTAGAAAATGACAAAATGATTCCCGGCTAATTTGTCGTCATCTACCCTAAAATCCTTTTCAAGATAACCCATCCCTTCACGAGTCATAAAAAAGTGATGAGTAAGTTGAATGGAAGAGAAGTTTTCGAATATAGTTTGATTATTGAACGCTTAGAGGAGGTATAGAGAGTGAAGAAAAATAAAGGAAGTTCGTTTTCAAGCATTACACATCTCTGAAGTTAGTTTTCATGGAAAGATATTTTGTAAGATTGGGGAGGGAAAACAATAGAAGATGGGGGAAGAGAGAGAAAGAAAATGAGGAGGAAAATGATTAAAAAATCCATATAATTAAAAATAATATAAATATTATAAAATATCAAACTCATCATTGCCACATCAGCATTCTGTTAATTAGTTTACTCGAGGGACCTTTTAGAATTATTTTCTAAAGGTCGAGATCAAACTGTCACTCTTTAAAACTTAAAACTAAATTGAAACCTATCCTTAAACTCAGTGACCAAAAATATATTTTACCCTAAAAAAATTACTCTCTTATTAAGAAAATTAAATATATAGTTATGATCTCTCATTTTTATCTTTGTATTTAATTATGTTCTCACATTTCAAAATTTTTATTTTGGTTTCTCTCATCCCAATTTGATGTTTTTAATATTTAAAAATTTATTTTTAAAAATAAATATAGCATTATAATTATGTTGGTAAAAATTATAACAGTTGTTTTATATTGCAGTGAATTATTAAGCCACACATATATATATTAGTACGATATGAGGTGAGGATTCAAACTCACGATTTTTTATTCGAAGATGAAGTGCCGGTATAAACATGGTTATTTCCTATTTTTACTTTATTTTAGTTTGTATGCTTTTATTGAACCTTTCCTAGCAAATATTTTAGTTATTAGCCGTATTTTTTAATAAATTAATAAATAGAAACTTTGACATAGGTAGATATTTTCTATTTATTATTTCGATAAATAATTATTAGCCATGTTTTTTTAATAAATTAATAAATAGAAACTTTGACATAGTTAGATATTTTCTTTTATTTATTCGATAAATAAATATTTATATGGACAAATATTTGAATTCTCCTATACTATTAATTTTCATTTGAATTTGAGTTCTTGATTAATGAAAACTTGTTACTAAGAAGTAGGACATCTGATTAGAGATAAAACGAAATGAGTACGAAAACATATAGCATATACTCAACCGTATGATTTAAACCTTACCATGGTAAATTTGCAATGAACTTTTGAAGGGTAAAAATTACTTTTAACATGTTAAAAGCTAGGTTCAATTATAAATCAAGTATCTGAACTTCTAAATTCGTGTCCAATAAATCTATATTAAATGTGTGTAATAGGTCTTTAAACTTTGTCGTAAACTTTAAAAGTGTTTAATAAGTTGAATCTATATGATATAAATATGATTTTTGTGTCTAATAAAACTCTAAACTATTAATTTTTTGTGTGTTATGTTCGTAAATTTTTAAAAAGGTTGAAAATTTTAACAAATGATTTTAAATTATGTGATTTGAACTTTAAGAAATAATTTTAAATAATTTTATCTTGTTTCAAATTAAAGTAATTACATTTTTTTGTTGGGATGTTTTTTCAAAAAGAAACAAAAATTGTTTAATATATGCTTTTTAATCTTAATTAATTACTAGATTGTTAAAATATGACAAAATTAAACCAAAATTTTTGTTAAACTGATAATTCATGTGATCATAAAAAACGCAACAAATTTGAAATCTGTCAATATTTCAAATCACCAAAAATTCCAAACAAATAAACATCAATTAATGACACGAAGTGTTTTTCTCGTATATAAATTCTAACTGTTTTTTAACGAATGACTATATTGAAAATTTTTAAAATATTATGGGAAAAAATTAAATATATTAATTAAGTCAATTTGCCATAAATTAAAAGAAAAAAACTTCTAAACATTAAATATCGTTATAAAATTATTTTGAAAATCATTTTACTTTTGAACTTTATTAATATTATTATTATTATTATTAAAATATTGGATTTTATAAGTCTTTGTCTTCGTCGCGGTCAGCGTCAGACACCAACAGCACCAATGGAACTCATCTCTCATCGGAAAAAAAACAAAAGAAATAAAAAAAAATATTTATTTTATTTTTATTTTTGTGAATTATTCGTAAATATGAACGGATATTGAAAATCCAAGATGAAGTCTCTGGGAAGTTTCGTAGTATAAAGTGGAAGAAGTCGCATTTCTCTTGCTGGATTCAATCAATTTTCTCTCTTCCAAAAAACTTTTTTTTTGTTTGCTTTGTTTGATTTAATACCCACCAATCATCGCTCCTTCTCCGATTTTCTTCCTTGCCCCTCTTCCCATTTCGGTAAATTTCTTCTCCTTCTTCCCAAACCCAATCCTCTTTTTCAGTTACTTCTCATTTTACGGTTCCTGTTTTGGGTTTCTTTGCTTCACTTTGGGTGTTATTTTCCCTTGGTTGTACTGAATTTACTCTCTATTTCAGTTGTCTTGTTTGTTCATCTGTGTCTGAACTTGCTTTGATAAGCGAGAAGAAATTGGGTATCGAATTGTCTTTGTTTCAATTGTGTTTTTACTTTTTAAGAATTGGACTTTTGGGGTTGTGCAGATATTTGGACATTCCGACAAATGAATATCTTGTTTGATTTTGTGAAAACCCCATTTGATTATTTGGGATGTTAAAGTTTCTTGATGGTTTGATGGCAATTGAGCAATTTAGATTTCGGTTGTTGTCCTTTTGAATCTATGGTCACATCCCTTCTCTGGAATTTTTGGAAGGTTGTCTTGAATTTTACTGTACAGTGGCTCTCTTACTTGAAGTTCTCTAACGGTTCTTCCCCCTTTTCAGGAGTTCCTACAAGTAACGTGTGTCACTTAAGGAAGTACTTGGACTGTATGAGTTTCCAAAGTTGATTTTTCCATCTGACATTGCAATTCAGATAGTAATCATGACTTATCTGCAAGAGAAAATTGTGAGGTTAGTTATTACGTCGGGTTACAGAGTGGTGATGGTGACCAGAATCGTTTTGTTACAAATCATAGGTTCTGTCGAATACTGCTTCGGTTGAATGAACTTTTAAGTGTCGTAGATAGATTCTCTATAGATTGATTACATTCATATTTACTCATAAATTTTATGCTTTTTCCTTCAGGTTTCAGGACTGGAATTCAGATAAAACTTCAAGGGGTTTATATTCTACAGATAACACTTTAAATTCTGGAAAGAATGGGACAAGGGCCGACTTAGTTTCAGAAAAACCTCACAAAGGCTTGGATACTGGTTCTTACAGGACTAATAGAATTAAGAAATCCTTGAAATCATCTTCTTTCAATAAATTTATGTCCAGAGGTTTTGGAACCGGAAAAAAAGTACTTGACCCACAGGGGTCTTTTCTCCAAAAGTGGAATAAGATATTTGTGCTGTCTTGTATAATTGCAGTCTCGTTGGATCCTTTGTTCTTTTATGTCCCTGTGATTGATGATGAGAAGAAATGTCTGGGGCTGGACACGAAGATGGAGATTACAGCTAGTGTGCTGCGTTCTTTCACAGACATATTTTATATTTTACATATTGTTTTCCAATTTCGTACGGGATTTATTGCTCCTTCTTCTCGAGTATTTGGAAGAGGTGTTTTAGTTGAAGATGCTTGGGCAATAGCAAAGAGATATCTGTCATCGTACTTTCTGATTGACATTCTTGCAGTCCTCCCACTTCCACAAGTATGTCATTTTTTTCTCAATGGTCATTAACTTTTGTTTGTCACGAGCATTGCCTTTTGAATTTTGTTGCAACATTTGATTGTTTGTTATCTTAAATTTCTACTAGTATTCTGATAGGAACCAGAAACCAAAATGAAAATTAACCGAAAAAAATATTGGTATTAAGAAGGAAAATTACAATATATCTCAAGCACTTCGAGAGTCCTGGATTCTCCCACAAACTATTTTCAGAAACTTCCTACACTGAACTCTCTCTCTCTAACTCCCTCTATTTATAATCGTCAACACAATTCAACTTCCAAGTAATTACAAATATGTCTCCACTAATGTTTCTAATAATATTCTCACTATTTCCTTTCTGATACTTTAACATAATCTTGCAATCAAGAGTTTCCTTTTACATTATTTCACTGTTTATGGACTTGTACATTCCCATTCCCAACTTATATAAGTAACTTGTTCTAGATCAATTTTTATGCAATTGGATTTAATACTAATTTTTGAAATTAACTAACTGAGTTATGCCAGATAGTGATTCTGATCATTATTCCAAAAATGGGAGGCCCGAGATCGTTGAATACCAAGGACTTGCTGAAATTTGTTGTTTTTTTCCAATATGTGCCTCGGTTTCTTAGAATCTATCCTTTATATAAGGAAGTTACAAGAACTTCTGTACTCACTGAAACTGCATGGGCTGGAGCTGCATTTAACCTCTTTCTCTACATGCTGGCAAGTCATGTGAGTTCTGCTTTGTGATCTTTTTTGTTTAAATATGCCATAAAGTACATGTGAGGGAGAAAAATGTCTTTCTTTATTTTAATTTATTGACTTTTATTAATCGTATACGGGTTAGAAATTAGCATCCTTCTATATAAGGCATAGTACAAGTATCAATTGATTAATCATCTATGGGTTCCTTGTACTTTCAAACGTCCATTTAATCTGTTTACTTTCAGGTTTTTCTCATTTTAGTTCCTATATTTTCGAAGTCTTTGATTTAGTCCTTGTACTTTTAAAAAGTGACCGTTTGGTCTCTTTTCATTTTCTTTCTTATCTTAATTTTTTCAATCGCAATTTCAGCATGGAAACACATTCAATAAATTTCTTGAAATGTATCTATAACTATATATTAAAGGATTTTCATTGTGTTTAGATTTTGTGTTATAATTTCACTTTTAAAAAATACAAGGACCAAAGTAGGCATTTTCAAAGTACAAGGACTAAAATGGATAAAAGTTGAAAGTGCAGGGACTAAAATTCTGTTATTTCGTTTCGCTTTTTCTTTCACTCCTTCGGGAGTCTTTGATCAATTTTCTGTTCCTTTTCTTTAATCAATGAAAAGTTTGTTTCTTGTTCCAAAAAGAAAAAAAAAGATATATTTTGAAAGCATAGAAACCAAAACGAACTATAGTTGAAAGTACAGGGATAAAATAGTATTTAAACTCTCTAGCTTAAAGGTCTCAAGTTCCAATCTTCTAGTGAGCTTAATACCAAAAACCCTTGATGTCTCCCTAGTCCGAGCCTTGGGGCGGACGCGGGTGCCTCTGGGTCTAGGGGAGCAAAGCTCCAACTCCCAGTTAAACATTGTAACTATTATGGGCTGTTACGTCATCACAGAGCTCTCTGAACTTAAGGTTGTTCGTGTTCTCAGGTCTTTGGAGCATTCTGGTACTTGTTTTCTATAGAACGGGAAACTACATGCTGGCAGAGGGCTTGTCATAATCACACTGGTTGTGTTCCTACTTCACTGTATTGTGATGTCAAACCAGGAAATAACTCATTTTTGAATAGCTCGTGTCCTATACTAGATGAAGACAAAACAGTTTTTGATTTTGGAATATTTCTTGATGCTCTCAATTCTGGTGTTGTGGAGTCCATGGATTTTCCACAGAAGTTCTTTTACTGTTTCTGGTGGGGTCTGAGAAATCTAAGGTATTTGCGCTGCTCAGCCTTCATTCATTTATAAATTTGTCTTTAGTATATATGTCATCTTGTGATGTCAGACATGTGAGGAGAAAGAAAATAGAGTGATGGGGAATGAAGAAAGGAATAATCACAGACAAAACAGAAATATGAGTATATATTAACTCAACCAAATTCCAATACTTGATTATTATTGTATCAATACTTCCTATGTGTAATCCAAAAACTCTCCCATCACCTTTTTTCCCCATATCTCCAAACACACTAAGTTGGAACTGATATCTTGATCTAATGATCCTTTGACAAAAACTTGAAATTGTTGTAGAGGTCATCCACTTTGAAAGGAGAATCCTGTTGAAATTCCTGCAATGCGCAAAAAGAGTGATTTCTTCCAAGTCCTTGCATGAACACGCCATTATAATATGACTTTGAAGGATCTGATCTTTAGCTATAAATCAAGACTAAAAAACCTGCTCATTCGAAAATTTTCTACCATTGAAACACTTTCTGGAATGCAAATTCCAACTTCCAGAGGCTCAAACATTAGACTTGGATGGATGCTTGCTATTCTATTCCTAGAATCTCATACTCTCACCTGACCCCATTTTGAATGAAAGTAAACACGAAAATCAATGCCTCATACTAGCCACATCAACTGGCTTCTACTGCTTCCTCCGAGCTTTTCATACTTGCATGGATCCTCTCTCTCTCTCTCTCTCTCTCTTTCTCTCTCTCTCTTTTCTTGGTGTATTTTGTTGTATACTGTGGACATTCATCTGATCAGAAGCATATTTCATTTGACAAGCATTTTAAGCTTTTATATCTGTACTTATTGTGATGCAGTTCCCTGGGTCAAAATCTCCAGACAAGCACATACGTATGGGAAATTTGCTTTGCTGTTTTCATCTCCATCTCTGGCTTAGTACTGTTTTCATTTCTCATAGGGAACATGCAGGTTTGAATCTTTGTCCATATCACTTGTACTATTTTCATTTCTCATAGGGAATATGTACTTTTTACAAATTCAAAATTTGAACCTTCATGTTAACACCTAGTGAGATTGATCATATGCAAACTCTTTTTTAATGCAAGATCAGTACAGCATTTTTTAAATACATTAGAATTCTTTCGCTTGGGAACCTATACTAGACACTCTAAATTAGTAATTCTTCCAAAAGTGGTTACAGAAGAAGTGTTTTTATTTAAAAGCGTTGTTTTCAAAAGCCATCTAAAACATACTAAGAAAGCTACAAAGTTTTCACATTCCTCATTCTTTACCTGCTTCAAACAGACATATCTGCAATCAACCACCACAAGATTGGAAGAAATGAGGGTTAGAAGGAGGGATGCAGAACAGTGGATGTCCCATCGTTTACTCCCCGAGAGCCTCCGAGAGCGAATCAGGAGGTACGAACAGTACAAATGGCAGGAAACAAGAGGTGTTGATGAAGAGAATCTGGTTCGAAATCTTCCCAAAGATCTCAGAAGGGACATAAAACGCCATCTCTGCTTGTCTCTGCTAATGAGGGTGAGTAATATCTCTCTTCTCTACGTTCATGGTCACCATCATCAAACGTAAATGTTTCCATGCTTTACTCGATTTGTTTCTCCCTTTTCAATGTTTAAGGTACCCATATTTGAAAAAATGGATGAACAATTGTTGGATGCAATGTGTGACCGTCTTAAGCCGGTACTATACACGGAAGAAAGTTACATTGTTAGAGAAGGAGACCCAGTAGATGAGATGATCTTCATTATGCGAGGCAAGTTGTCCTCTGTGACTACAAACGGTGGAAGAACTGGTTTCTTTAATTCTGAACATCTCAAGGCGGGCGATTTCTGTGGTGAAGAGTTACTGACATGGGCTCTGGATCCACATTCCTCGTCCAATCTGCCACTTTCGACGAGAACTGTTCTAACCATTTCTGAAGTTGAAGCATTTGCTTTAAAGGCCGACAACTTAAAGTTTGTAGCCTCACAGTTCCGACGGCTTCACAGCAAGCAGCTGCGGCACACTTTCAGGTTTTATTCGCAGCAATGGAGAACATGGGCAGCGTGCTTTATACAAGCAGCATGGCGTCGATACAGCAGAAAGAAGCTCGAACAGTCTCTCTTGGAAGAAGAGAACAGGTTGAAAGATGCATTGGCCAAGACAGGTGGGAGTTCTCCTAGTTTAGGTGCCACCATCTATGCATCCAGATTTGCAGCGAACATCCTTCGAACAATTCGACGTACAAGTTCTCGGAAGGCCAGGATACCGGAGAGAATACCGCCATTGTTGCTGCAGAAACCAGCAGAGCCTGATTTCACCTCTGAGGAGAATAGTTGATAGAACAAAGGTATTTCTTGCATACATAATTGATGTCTATTCTATTCATCACTACTAGTTGGCATTCAGAATGTGAGAATGTTTCTGCCACTGTATCATTAATAGCTTGATAGCCACCTGAGGTCACAATTAGGCAGAATCCCAAGCAAATGGTCATTTTGCCTGAACTACAAGTTTATCTGGGATCACTGATAGATGCCTGGCTGCTGATCTCATGCTGTTGAGTTCGCTACGAGTTCGTCGAACAAGATTTGTGAATATTTATAATTGTAACTGTAAAATGGTCAGTGCCGTGTAGGTCGATGTTTTTCTTTGTATGATGGTCTTTTTTTTCTCTCCCCCTCTTTTAGAAGATCACATTAGTAGGTTTTTTGGGTTTCAGTAAGATTTTAGTCAATTGTATGACTTCCATTCCCTGTAAATGTCCTGCAACTTCTGTTCTTGATCTGCAAACTCTCTCTGGTAATGTAATAGATGAAGTTCAGTTCTCCAAAAGAATTGGATATAGGACTAGGAATTTCTTTTTCCCTACTTTAGAATTATCCCATCTTTCATTTTTGCATAATTCATAGGAATGCTTTAATAGTAGAAATTTTGTTTTTTAGACTATTAATACACGGTTAAAAATTGATTGATCCTCTTTCTGAAAAGGGCAAGAGGAAGGGACTGGTGCAAGTAAATTTACAGAAATGGATAAGTTTCAAACGAATAAAGAATACTAAAATTTGTCTAACTCGTTTAAAAAATACACATCAACATATCAACAGCCACATCAGGTCACAGTTTCAGTGACCAATCATGTTAGGATCAAATAGAAATTCAACTCAAATCTCAAAAATAAAAATGATGGTTTTGAATACTTTGGGACCAATTTGAAACTAAGTCTAAGCTTTAGAGACCAAAAGTATATTTTACTCTAAAACAAACTACTCAATTTTCAATAATTGTTGGCTCTCAATTGTAAAAGAGAAAAATTATATACCATGGATTTCAACGAAATCATCTATTAAATCATACCATCAAACATACCACTCATCAATCATGAGTTCCTATGGTAAAAGTTATCAAGTTCAGCAGCCTGCCAAAGCAAAACATCATCCTGACATGCATAATAATGCAGAGAAGCAAACATAAAATCATGTTATCCTTTGAATCGATCTGTTGGAAAAAGTCCCACAATATCCTCCATTCACCAAAGAATAACACAAAATGATGCAGAAGCAGAACAGAGAGAGACATTTATATTTTAAATGCATTACCTCATATCACCAATCAACTCAGCAATAAGTTGTCATACACAAGTTTTATCCTCAAAGAAGATAATTACTACTATGATAAGTTATAATAATGCCACAAAAGTAGAGTTTTGGGGCTTCTTCTAATCCCCGAGTACCGTAAATACCAAGAATACACTCTGCCATGTAGGATCGTTTTCATTACTAGTAAAAACTGAACAGAAAATGACTCGATGTTGCCTCCTATAACATACTCATTTTTGCGCAGGGTTCGGAGAATCACCAAGCGCCTTCACCTCCCTCTTCAGAAATGATGGCAGGGCAAAAGCAGCCGAGTGCATCTGTTGAATAAAAACGTTTTTGTTGCTCACTAACAAATTGGAAATAAAGGGATGTAGGAATTTAAAAGTATGGTATTGTCTGCTGCTCATTTCTAACAACAGTTCATATCAGTTGAACTGCATGTGCTTTTCTCTTTGAAGAGATATTTTCCACCTAAAATACTGGCCTATCTTTACAAAGTACATTTCAGATATGAGTTTGATTTCAAGTGCTTGAATTTAGACACATGTTCTATGCTACAAGTGACTGCAAGCAGTTGATCAGAACGTAAATGTACCTCTGAGTTGTAAAACTTAAGTTCTCTTTTATGCTTGACTGCACCTTCCAACTTTTCAATGGGATTGATAGGATTCTTAAAATCAACAGGTGGCCCTTCAGTTGAGCACAGCACAAAACCTATGACACCACTGAAGAATACAAAAACCCAGAATTGATAAAGAGCAATAACTGTTTGAAAATTTAGTTATCTTCAGTAATATCGAAATGAATCATTTTTAAATTGGACATAAAGGTTTAGTTTCACGTACATTTCAACTTAATACACTCAAAATTAAGATTATGCCACAGGCGGATTTTATAATAAAAAAGAAGAAATTGAAAAGCAGTAAAAGCATAAAGCAGAGAGTTAAATCGAGTGTTCATCAAATCGTGACCTTGGATAAGTCGGAACGCTCGCCCATGCATAATGAACAGATCCTTTGAAAGTTTCATGGCAAATAGAGATCATGTCTTGAATAAGATGTGTATGTAGCCACATACTTTCTGCCATATTACAAAGGACACCACCAGGTCTCAATGCTTTAGCTATCGTATTAAAAAATGGCTTCTCAACTAGCTCCTGCGCGGGACCTGAAATAGCAGTAAAAGGAGCCTTGTGACAAGTGGACTGGCATAAACTAAAATATTAGAACACTTAAATTTATAGAGCAGTGAGCTAATTTTTTTTCCAAAAAAACCCTCTTTTTGAGCTATAAAGTAATGGGAAATTAAAGAATAAGGTATACTGTAGCCCTCTACCAAGCCCACATCCAATACTCCAATGCACCCAAAAACCTCCAATATTTGTGAGCATACAACGGCATGTACTTGTTACAAATGAGTGATACAAATGCCATGTCAAATGAAGTACAAACGTACCAACAGGGTCCGAGGAATCAACAATGATTGCGTCGTATTTCCCTTCTGGTGCATGCCGTAGGAATTCGACAGCTGTAAGGATCACAGCAATAAGAGATAACAATGAGCATATAGCATATTAACCTCCAAGTGTGTCAAATTAGTTAATATTGGAAAATTGAAAAAATAAAATAAGACAAAGGATAAACAATATTTGGACATACCATCACCAACGTGAAGGTGGACACGGGGATCTTCAAATCCTATAGCTAACTCAGGAAAAAACTCCTTAGACACCTATAGGTGAAGAAACCAGGGCAACGAGGTCGTTAACTAGAGAGAATACATGGTAATAAATTATCACAAGCCGATGATAACATATCATACATCAATGACCATCTTATCTATCTCACATATATCTATATGCTCTACAGAGTTGTGGCGAGCGATTTCTCTTAGAACTCCACCATCACCACCACCAACAACAAGAACCTGCAACATTTAAACATCAGTTTATATTTTCCTTTTCACTTTCCATTCAATAAGAAATGAAAAATTCACAACAGAAAATGCTTAAATCAAAAGGAACAGACCGTCACAGATGACATACTTAAAAAAAACAAGGGATGCTGTATACATCATCATTGAAGAGTCTCTTTCGCCACTTTAGTTTTCTAAAGATTGGTTATTCTGCAATCTTTTATTTCATTTAACATAACTTAATCTGCAACTGCAGAAAAAATCCATACTGCTAAACACAAATACGTAATATAAAATTTCAAAAGAAAGAAAAAGCCAACACTGTGCTTATCGAGTCAACTATGTAACCCTTGATAACAATCAACACAGAGAACAAAAATAATCAAAACAGTTCAGACTGAATAGCAAATCCCAAATTCAACTGTAATTACCATTTCGCAATTTGCTATTTATGGAATATAATTGGAACAAATCAGATGGCAAATGTTAGCTAACTTCTAGTTATCAAACCACCTTTCTAGCAGCTCGTTTTAAAATGTTCAGTGCAGCTATAACCTGATAATGATTTATGCACCAAAACTAGTACCCACTTTTTCCTTTAACCTAATAATTAGAAGATTGGTTCGAATAATTGTCAATGGGGGCATGATTTATTTATGAAATCAAAACTCTCAACAACAAATATACCATTATCCTATTCCTGACATTTGTTCATGAGAAAATGGAAGAATTAAAACTGGTGAAAGCACTATTGTTTGAATATGTGAAATCACCGTTTTGGGAGATGGAATTGAACAGAGGGGCAGATGAGCTATCATCTCCTGGTAGGCACACTCATCTTTCTCGGTTAACTGGACAATACCATCTAAAACAAGCACTTTTCCATATGTAGAAGACTGTAGATGAAAAACCACGGCATTAGTTAGCTCTACTGTAATATTTCCTTTGGGAAATCATAGAATCTTATGCATTTAAGGCAAAAAAAAATATCGATAAGCAAAAGAAAGTATACCTTGAAAACGACCACTTCTTGGTACTCCGACTGTCTCTTAAATAATATAGACTCTACTTGGAGGGAATGTGCTTCCCCTAAAAGCAAATATAAATAAAAACACCATATTGTCATACACTAAGGTAAGAATGCAAAACTTAGATTAACTTTCAATTAGAATATTCTAGCAACCACTAACATAATATTAATTGATAATTTATTAGTTTAAATTCTATTTTGACCCCTAAACTTTCATATTTATTTTGCTTTAGTCCCTAAACATTAAAATATTATATTTTAGTGGACACAAAAATCTATTTCAATCCTTACCATTAATTTTATACTGATCATTTGATAGAAATTTGACTCATTTTGTAACCCAAAACTTCACACACAGAATGTGGCTTCAGCCTTCAAATACTTGTTTATTATATACATCTTCTTATCATGTAAATGAATAAAGGACATGTCACATTGGTATTTTATTAGAGATTTAATGAAAAATTAACGACTACGACAAGTTTTTAGGCAAAGTTCAAGATCAAAACAGACTGTTCGAAAGTTTATGTACAAAAATTGAATGGGCATGAAGTTACTAAAATATGATTTAACTCTAATTTATAAATACGAACCATCATGAAGAAAAGTATCAACAGTTTATATTTCCCTAGGGGAATGCAAGAATGTCAATGTTATTTCTTCCAGGCTATCGCAACACTGACTACTTATCATTATATTGCTACTAATACCAAATATATGCAATACTGTAGCAATTCCCCCGACCACCCTCCCCCACAATGCTTTTAGTCTTCTATCTAATAGAGATAATGGTATTCATCAGTTAGGCAATAACATAAGATATTAAAAGATAAAGGATAAATTAGAGAAGGATACCGGGCCACATGGGATTGTTGAAGTAGACCATTTTGCTTCCCTTATCTGAATTTAGAGGATATAGAAATTAAAAAAAAAAATTTAAAAAATCAATAAAGGATCAAGTAGTTCAGTAGAGCACGTGAAACATAGAACCAAAATTAAATTAAGAAGGAAACAAACATAGATAATGACCAGAAACGGACTGAGGTTCTGAGAACCACCCAGAGACAACAGTAGAATGGCACTTTGCCTCGAGCTCAGGGGCTGAAGCCCTAGCCTTTAAGCAACAAGAAGGGATCCCCTTATCTGAAACAAACCCGTTACTCGCCTTCCCATCCATAGTCTTCTGGCATCCCAAACCTCTTCCTGCGTCGACCTCCATAAATGATCCTTTTCTTCTCGAGCTCCAGTCTCTAGAGATTCAAATTGATCCATGAGAAGGGTACTAAATGCAAAAATGTTGTGAATAATTTCACACACACTGCATCCGGTTCTAGCATTTACATATAGCTATGGCTTCTAAAAGAACCAACTAGCTAAATAAAGAGTAAGAAGTTAGTAGTACATACAATGATACGAGCATTGATCTTCATCATAAAGCCAACAATTCTAAGAAATCATTAATTTGGCACAACCAAGTTACAATAAAGTCAGAGTGAAGAGAAAGATTGATCAAAACGTAGACCCAGAGGTTGAGAAAATATACCAGCTAATCATAAACCCAAACCCAAATGAAAGTTAAAGGCTTTAACATTTTATCTAAATAACCCATTGTTGTAAAAGGAAACTTTGGTGAATCTTCTCCGAATGGAAAAATAATAATAACTTCCAGATCATGGGTTCAAGTCAACCAACAACATTAATCCCCTATTTATGAACAATATTATATGAAATCTTCATTCTCCATAATTCCCCATACGAGTTTCCGTCCGAATTTTCGTTCGAAAGAACCACATATGTCAAGTAAATTGAACCCAACAAATTAGGACACTGGATATGGAATACGACACCCTGCCTTCACCACTTATCAGTCTCTTGGGCCCAATCTTTGAAAAACCATATTTAATGTGTAAAGTATATTTCCGGCGCTAAATACAGAAATAGAATAATATTAACCAACAATTTCTGAAACGATACGGCTCTACGATTGTAAAAATAAAAGGGACAAAATATCGTAATCCCAAAATTTTGGATACTTTTTTTTTAAAAAATCATTATACGGCCAGACGTTTTCGTTTGGAGACCAAGAAATTGAAAATAATGGCATAGTTTAAACATGATCGCAATATTAAACTCAACGTAACACTCGCTTTGGAGCAGAATCAAGTGGGTTTAAGCTAAGTGGCTTGTAGACAAGAAGAAGTACCATGTGCATACAAAAATGTACAGAGAGAGAGAATACATACCATATCGCCAATCAGGAAAAAATTTCAACAAAAAAACCTCAAAACTCAAGAACCCAGAAGCTTCGAGAAGGAGAAAATGCATTTAAGCAATGATCAAGCAAAAATCAGAGCAAGCAGAGAGATAGATAGACATGGATTACAGAGCAAGAAGAACGAAAGCAGAGCAGAGGGAGATCACCAGGCGTTAATTTCTGGAAATGGAAACTTTCCTCGAGAGGGGAAGACGCGAGCGAGCAGGAAAGAGAAGGCAAAGGACCAAGAGAACTCTCTGTGGGCTACGGGGCCTCCTGGTTTTTGATTGCTGCAGAGAGAGTGGCGAAAATGGCGATTTGGGGAATATTTATATAATTGGGGGACTGGATTTTGAAGGCATCGTATAGAAAGAGAGAGAGAGAGATTGTGATTCGATGAACGGATCAGAAAAATGTGCCACGAAACGACGAGTCCTGCCTTGCTTTTTGCAGCACCATTTTAACTCAATCGTAATTGTAACTGTCCATATGGATAAGGAAGAACATGAGTTCGAATAAAATTGATTTTAATATTACAAATATTGAAGGATAAAGATTTATGGATTCAATTTTAAATAAGATATATATTTTTATGGTCGAGTTGTATCTAAATTATCTCGAACTACTATGATACTTTCATTTTCAAAAAAAATTGTTCTATCGAAATTATAGTTATATATTATCACACAGTCACTTATTAAGATACTTATACTGGATGTGGTTGATTTTGAAATAAAAATATTTGTCTTTAGAGTTTTTTTTTAAAAGAATTACTCATTTTTAGTGTATTTAATGATTTTAGATTACTACATATGCTTTTTGAAAAATTGTTGTGGTGTTTGGTAATAAATTAAATAAAAAAGATATCTTTCTAAAAATATATATATTTTTAAGAAACATGAGAGGTGATTATTTTAAAAAAATTGACTTAGAAGTAATTGTCCTCAGTTTTCTCTTAAAAAAAAACTAACTTAAGTTAAAAATATGTCTTAAAAATGTAATGTTCTAACCTTGTCTTCCATCATATAAAATTATTAGCTGTATTGCTGCACCTTTTATCTGAAATTAATGGAACTTCCAGGTAATTAATAAGTCGCTAGAATTAGACTTTTTTTAGTACAACTAATATGCGTTAGGGATGTGTAATTCTGATATCAAGAAAATGAATATATACCTTTATTGAATTATGATGTCGATGGTTATACTTTTATTTAAATTTACAAATTTTAAGATACTTATTCAATAGGCAATTTTGTGGGGTAAAAAATAACGGAATATATTACATTCGGTTTAGCATGTCCATTTTTTTATTTGAAATGTGAAAACTACAATAGGAATTAAAGAAAATCAAACTTGAAATGGGGTTTTGAGCCCTAGAATCACGCGAGAAAAGCATCTCCAAATCTCGTGGTGCTTCTTGCAGCCAAACACCATCAACGACCGCCTCCACCGACATTTTTGTAGCCGCGTGAGCTGCTATATTTCCGTCTCTCCGACATTGCATGAGGTTAATTTCTCTCAGAGCGACCATTATTTGAATGTATGGTTCCCATCTCTGATCTCTCCTCCTTCTTAGCTCGAAGAATCGTATAGACCCGCCATGAGTCTGTTTCCACCAAAATGCTACCAAAACCAGCTCCAATCGTCATGTCCAAATAATCTCTAATTGTCGTTGCTTCAATCACATCAACCTCAAAGCTTTGGTTGTACACTCTAAAAGTGGTAGAAATATATTGCTTGTTTCAGATGGTCCATAACATAATTAGAAAGCAGTTGAAATTTCGTTCCTCCAGATTATCCTTGAACCATAGGGTAGTAATCGTTTCCTGTCATAAAGTGTGATAAAAAAAAAAAGGTATTTGTTTCCGGAGGATAGTTACACAACCACAAAGCACAAATAGAATCTTCTCCAAAATGACCATACTATTCGCACCTTTTAGCCCCTCCAATTCCCCTTCTTCCCAAAATCCACTTTAGAAGATCTTAATTTTAGAAGGAATTTGGAGGTGCTTGAAAAAAGACTACCACTTCTTCATCTCTTCACTATACGATTGATCTGTCTAATCTTTTTGAGAGAAACAAACATGATAACCACTCTTTACATAATAGGTTCTAGTATGGAAACCCTAGCGAATTGGACTTAGGAAATCTTTGGGTATATGAACCCCTAATTCACAAACACTAAAATCCCCCAAAATCAATTTAGCACAATCCCAAGGAAGATTAGATGTAGGTTACCCTGTTGATCGAAGACCCCGAGGCAAGGAGAACTAGTTTCTTACTCGATGTTGAACACTCACAAGAGAGGCTGATCAAACCCTTCTTGAATGTTCAAGTTTGCAACCTAGATCCAGGATTGCAACCTAGATCAAGGATTGCAAAATTCAACGTTTTTGGCTAGCTTCAAAGAAACGGCTCAAAGACTCAAATTTCCATTAAAACTGAACTGTCCCCACACAACCTAAAATGATTAAGGCCTACCAATAAAAATAACTTAAGTGGCAACAAATATTAATCCTAATGTATTTTGGTATAAATAAATAAAATAATCAACTAAACTAATTCAATAATATTACGACTAAACTTGGTCCTACAAATAAAAAAATTAAGGCCTAAGGCTTAGCCCTAACAAAAATAAGAATAATTGAAATTAACATCTTCGATGAAGTTTGATGGAGGTTTCCAATTCATATCAGGTTAATTTCATCCCATGTTGGGACATCTGTAACCTTTGTTCGCTAGAGGATAGATGAAATATTCCTGGCATATGTAGGGTAAAATAATTTACTTATCAGATTCTCATTTCGCTTGTTCCTATTCACCCCACTAAGGAATCCAATTATGCATCCCAGTACACACTACTTCGATCTCCCATTCTCTCTTGAATTCCTTCATTAAGCAAATCCCTCCCCCACGGGATTTTATTCCAAACAAACGAAGTATTTGCTTTTCTTTTCGACTTCATGAAAGGATGAATACCGAAAATATTTGCTTTTAAGCACACGGCCAAAATTGCCTAACATTTTCATGCTTTTATTACCTTATGAGCCGATAAAGTTTAATTCAATTTATATTTTTAGTAATTTTCACGCTTATTTCATTTTACTATTTATACTTCTAAATATTTTAATTTTTAATTTTGCATATTTTTAATTTTTTTATTGTTTTATTTATTCTCTTTGCTATATTTAATATTATAAATCTTAGTTCATCTATTTCCCAACTAGATATCAAATCCAATATGTGTGGTTTAAAATATAGCATCATATGATACCATATGATATTTCTATTTAATGCAAAACATAATATAAAAATAAAGACAAGAACAAATTCTTTTGCAAAGTTTGAAATAATATTTTTAAAACATTTAAAGCTGTAAATGCTAAATCAAAACAATTGCAAAAGTTTAGTGGCCAGCCTTGAAACATTATAATATATATAATTGTAGCTAATATTTATAGATTTACTATCTAAAATTATTTAATAATAGTTAAAATTAGGTTAAATAATGCCCTTTTTTCTCTGAATTTTCATTAAAGTAACATTTTAATTCATGAACTTTAATTCCTACAATTTGATTTGATTGTTATTCTTCTAAATTGGTAATAATTTAGTCATCGAATTTTAACATGTAAAACTTTAGTCCCTGAAATTTAAAATATGAAACAATTTAGTCCCTGTCACGCAAAAAGCATATTGTCAAATTTAAGTGTCGATTATAATTATTTAATATTTGCAATTTATAAACACACTTGCTTCCTTATCAATTTAGCTATATGCATGTATAATAAATTCTATTAAATGCTCCTAACAACATTTTTTATGATAGGGACTAAATCGTAACAAATTTTAAGCTACACAGACTAAATTGTTACCTAATAAAATTTAGGGACTAAACTACTATTACAAGTATGAAATCCTTGCTTCAATGAAAAAGTGTCCTAGCCAAAAGTGTTTTTATTTTTATTTTTTAGTACAACATGTGGGGTGGGAGATGAAACTTCACAACCTCCTGACTAGAATTATTATACCGATGAGCTATGCTTGCTTTGTCAGTCAAAAAGTGTTTTTAAACCTTAAAATCACACTTAATTTATTATATTTTTTACGCATATAAAATAATATCGCCATTGTTTTTCACACAACGTTTAATAAATCACGATAACAACAACAATAATAAAAAAATTTAACATCAATCTCACACTACGAATATAATATTATAAAGTATAATGGTCCTTTAGAAAAAATAAAGTAAAGACAAAGTAAACTCTTAAACTATATAGCATCAATAGATTATTTAAAAAAATTAAAAAAATAAATACATTCTTTTTAAAAGCAAATATTCTAAGTCCACCTTCCATCTCGTGGGCAATGGATCTTATTTTATTCTTTTAAATCTTTTTATTTATTTATCTCGTTAAATTAATATTATAATCTCTTTTGAATTTGATTTTAATTTAGTTCATATGATTTTAAAAGTTTTATTTTTTTTCTATAGTTGGATTAAATTGAAAAGAAAAAAGTATTAAGGTTAGCTAAACAAAATGTTTAAAGTTTTTTTATTTGATAATATTTTTTAAAATTTACATGATAGAGGGGTAATAAGTTAATATTGTAGGTTAACTAGAACATAATCTGAGTAAGAGTAAAAAATTAATAAAATAAAGTTACCGCACATCTTTAAAAATTCTAGTCTTCATTAAAAAAAGAAAAAAAAAAGTGAAAGGTAAGATGTATACGTGGCAAGATCTGAAGCACGTTTACTTTTAAAAGGAGAAACATAATTATAATAATAATAAGTTTGTGATTTGTCAATTCGTGATTGGTCCAAACCTGCAATTTACTTAAACTAAGTGGATTTTTCTGAAAACGAAAAGGAGAGAGAGAGAAAAAAAAGCCTAATATTTTTATTTTTATATTAGATGTTTAGATTAACAAAGTTTTAGATGTAAATGCTGAACAATACTGACAAAATTGTTGATGCCACAATTTTAATAAATATTGATGATGATATATATTTCTAGAAAATCATAAAATATCAATTTATTCATTGAAAAATATTTAAATTTCGCGATTTTAAAACAAGTTAAAATTTATTGTTAGTAACATTATGCATATATTAATAATATTTTTATTTTATTTTAATATTTTCTTAAATTTTGTACGATATAATAAAAATGATAACAATGTTGGGTCCATTAACTATCTATGATAATTTAATAATTTGGTTATAAATTATAACACATTCCAGTCTCATCTATATATATAATTTTAATTATGAAATTGTTTAAAAATGGGTCAAGTGTAAGAATCTAATGAATTGAAAATGCAAGAACCAACGTTTAAATATTATTTCCATCTAGATATTTTTTCGTTTTGTTATTTATTTTTTAAAACTATTTTAAAACTCTAGTCTAATTTTAAAAACTAAAAAATAGTTTTAAAAAACTTATTTTATTTTTAAAATATTGTTAAGAAATCAAATGAGTTACCAAACCGATGTGTCTAAATTTCCAAAACTTGGTTGAAATTTTGAAAACATAGGAATCATAAAATAATTTCACAAATTATGGAAGTTCTATTTACTCTCTTTTAAGTTTATTTCCGTCATTGGTAAATATAAAATTTAAAAATTAGGGTTTTTTTTTGTTTTTTCATTTTTCGTGTAAAATAATCCAAATTTGTCTTTAAAAAAGTCTGAACTGTCAACTTCAAAGGGCACGAGTCACGACCCAGAGAGAAATAATATTTTATTTGGTCAATTTAAAAAACGGCCAACTTATTCTATTATTTAATAATTATGTAATGATTTTCATAATGGATTTAAATCTATTCACCTTTTTTTTTTAATATATCATCACAAAGACAAAATAAAATTAAAATATTACGCTCCTATGTGACATTATAAAATGAGAAATCATATGAATTTATTAACAATAATGAGGTACAAGCTGAAGCAGTTATCCTTGTGAGATTAAATCAATCAAAACACATATAAATTACCCAAATATTCATGGAAGATATGGTGAAAAAGTATCTACTTCTAAAACACAACGGCAGAAATATAGTGTTTTTCAAACCACTCGTAATCAAAATGTAAAATTATAGTAGTATTTGTCAACAAATGAAGTTGTCTATTCAAATTGATTGAAACTTTTCCCACTATGGAAAAGATGATTTATAGATAAAAAAACAAACAAACAAACCAAAAGAACAAGGTAACGTGTGGATGAAATTACAATGAAATGTTCTTTTGAAAATGATGAAAATAGGTCTTGAAAGAAAATTTCATTTCATATCATCCACGTATTCCATTTTAATTAAAAGTCATGAATCAAGACACGGTTTCTCCACACGATTAATTCGCCACAGGGTAAACCACCGCCTCTCAGGCCCCCGACTGATTCTACCATAGAGGCMAATGATAGACAATAACTCCGGGTTTCTTTCTTTTTTCAGGGACCCAGAACGCTAAAAGGTGGGGGGAGAAGCAAGCCGAACCTCTGATCGACCTGGAAACCTCACAAATTCAGATATCCCATCTAATCGAAACTACAATATTCTTCTAGATAGTGTTTAAAAATGTATCATTTTTCTTTAATTACTTAAAAAGTACAATATTTTTAAGAATATCATTAAAATATACCATATTAACATATTCATTCATATCAAACAGTAAAAAGAACAAGGGAACTAATTAATTGGAGTAAATTATGTTATAGGTAGGTTCATAATGGACCACTCACTTGGTAACAAGTGTCCGGACCTTAACGTATGACCGGTTGAAGACAAAGTTGGACAGACTAAATCACGTGCGACTAGTCTAGCGGAAGCTCATCGCGAACTTGGAGATAACGGATGCCACTCGCAAGATATGAGACATCAGAATAGTATATCGAACTTTCTAAAGTTTCCTTATAAGATGCAAAGTCACTCCTTCTCAAAAGGTGCGATTTTTCTATGCAACATAACCAAGTACGACTTGACACGAACTCGGACGAAATACAGTTAATTTAAATTTCAGAGTATGCATGGCTGAGTATCATACCAGTGAAAAGTTCCTTGTGCAAGTACTCAGCTCGACTAATCAAACGTCTACCGTGAATATGAAACTAACATGTCATGACCTCGTCTAGAATCATGCATCAACAAATTCTAATTTTTATTTTCATATTATTGTGTTTTAATTCTTTTTCGATTCCATATTATTTCACGTCAGCCTTACACTCATGTGTCAAAATAGTAAGCATCTAATATCATTTCATTTCTCTCTCTTTCTTTTATTATTATAAGATTATGATGTTACATGTTAAAAAATTAAAGAGACTGCACTATTAGCGGTGCTAAAAAACCCTTTTTTTGGCCAAGTGAAATGGATGCTTCTCGTTATAAAAAGGATTGGAACCGAATATAGTAAGATCACAGTTAAAATGTATTGAGAAGAAGTAGTGAGGAAAGAAGATAAAAAGGACATGGTGATTTTACGTGGAAAATCAAACCACGGGTAAGAAAGGAGAATTCCACTCAATATAGGAATTACAAATTATCGCTTTCTTATAGAGAACAAAATCTCTCATGAGAATAAATTCTCTTTATTTTTATATCACCAAGTCTCACACTCACAGTTTAGCTCACTTGTAATTGAAGATTTTTTAGATGGATTGTCAAGCATGAGTGCCGAATCCATACTTGCTCATCAAACGGATTTCTACGACTACAAATATGCCATATATTAGCTTTGGATAAGATGATGATCTAGTAGCTATATATTTGCCACGTAGCTTCTAATTGCTTAAACTCTCACGGAAAAGATTCTTGAGCAAGCTTGGGAAACCACCTAACCTAGTGGCTTCTAAAGATTTCTTGAGCAAACTTGGAAGTCCATATATTCTCAAAATGATTTCATATATTCTCAAAATGATTTACTTTTGCGTGTTTGACCTGATTTAATTCATCATTTTTTTCTCACCCACTCTTTCTTTCTTTTGAATATTTGGCTCTGAAGTTTCCAAGAATATTTCGATAATTCAAATTTACTTGTTTTTTTCTCACCCACTCTTTCTTTCTTTTGAATATTTGACTCAATTGTTGAAGTTTCCAAGAATATTTCGATAATTCAAATTTTGTTTGATGATAACTTAGATGATTAGAAAATTTATTTTATTATGATAACATGTGAATATAGGAGTAGAGATTCGAACTCATTACTTTCTAGTTGGGAATATTATTTGTCTTAACTTAACTAAGTTGAAAAATAAAGGATTAAACACATGCTAGAAAGTGAGCAATAAATATTTCTTATTCTTAACTATAAAATAGCACTTTCTAATTCATATATGGTTCTATCATATGAATGAACAAAAAAAAAATAATTATGTAAAATGATTTATAAACAATGAGCGATCGGAGTTGGGCCAATATTCCCATTTTTTTTCTTAAGTAATCCAGGTGGCATATTAAATGGCCGTTAGTCGAAAACTTAAATAGGGAGAATATGTGTTTCTCAAAAAAAAAAAATTAAAAAAAACAACCATTACGCGTAGAAAAGAAAATAACGTTGATGTTCTTATTTTTCGTTCCTTATTTCTTATTTTATAATTAAAAAAAATAATTACATTTAATAACTATAAGGAGGTAACCATTAAATTTTAAATTTAAAAGATAAAAATTTTATATGAAAATTAATTTTTTATATTATTGTTACTTTTAATATTTATTTTGTAAGTCAAATAATGATAAAATAAAATTTTTATTTTATGTTTTGGGAAAAAAAATTGGGAACGGAAATAAAAAATAAGAAACTTGATTTGTTATTTCTAAAATTTAGTATAAAATTATGGGAACATTTCTTAAAAAAATGAGAAATCATAAACGAAAAGATTACCCAACTTATTCTAAGTTTACCAAAACCAAAAGTGTTACCATTGTTCAGAAGAGTTGTTTTCAATTATATATCAACTACCAACTCCATTTAGCATAGCGGGTTTGATCATACTCTACTTGTAGGGATCTGGGGCATCGCCCCGAAGCATCATGGCTACGCCTCCTACATAGGCATCTCGACAATATTGCTTGGACAAGTTGACATCCTGAAATGAATGGTGCAATTATTCTAGCCATCTACTTCATAACCCTCTTGGAGTCATTTTCCATCTCACAACCTATCTAGCAGACACTTCTCAAGTTCTCATCTTATAGCAGCTATTTCTTACCCTGCAATTCATTATCATTCTCAACCCGAGAAACCAAACTTTTATTGAGAAACAATGAAAGAGAACAAACTAAAGGAGATACGAAAAATAGCTCGAAATCAAAGGAGCCAAACAACTAACTCTATAAAAATGGACTCCAACCCGTAAGCCATCAATTTGTTTGACAGTTTTGCATACAATTCCCATCTTATAACTCATCTAGCAATCCTCATTCTCTCCTACATGTTCCTTACATTGAGGAGAAGTGTGTGTAATATCACACCTCTATCATCAGCAAGACTCTCTGTCCCTTGTTTAAATTCAACTTTAAACTCAAAACAATATCTTTTATGAAGAACCAGGCTTTCATTAACAAAGAGTTTACACAAATCACAGCCCAAGATAGGGAATCAAAGCAACACCCAAGGACTTAACTAGCTAAAAAGAGGCTGAAGCTAAAAAGAAGCTCTAATTCAAAAGAACAGGGCCTTGATAACAGAAGTCCTTACACGTAGACCTCAAAAAGAGGCATTAAACTTTGGCAAGAACCCGCACCTTGAATTAATACTATGTGGCCAGGTTTGAACGTTCTTGTAGCTTGTTAAAATTTTGAGGAAGTCATCTTTGTTGATACTATCACTAACTTGATAGGGCCGCAGTGTTGTATTCTTTGTAAAGGGTGGCGGAGGATCTTGATCATTGGAGATGTCATTTTGCCTACTTGATATGAAATTTTCTTTTCAATATATATATTTTTATGAGCTTGGTTTCAGCCTTGCTCATCCTAGAGACTGTAGTGCACTGGTAGAGGAGTTGCTCACTATTTCACTCTTTCGTGATAAGGGGCATTCTCTTTGCCTCGTTGGGATTTGTACTATTTTATAGGATTTGTGGATGAGAGAAACAATAGAATTTTAAGGATTTGTGGATGGAGAGAAACAATATAATTTTAAGTGATAAGAGATCTTGGGAGGAGGAAGTCTTTAATTAGATTTCATATTTCTATTTGGTGGTGAAGGACTTCTATAATTATCTAGTCCTTTTTTGGTTTAGTTTGGCTCCTCTCGCTAAGGCTATCTTCTATATGCCCTTTGT